>SJYC01013815.1:0-37294 GCA_006408675.1 Madoqua kirkii | reverse complement strand
TTGATGCAAGGCGAAAACCGTCACAATACTGTAAAGCCATTATCCCCAATTAAATGGATAAATAAAGTTCAAAAGATAAAATGAGTAAAGCTCAAAATCAAACAAGCAAAAAGCCCTTTCCTTTCCTGTTTCTGCTCTCAGGTCCCTCTTGGCTGAACCCAGCCATTTGAAACGATCAGGGAGCCAAGATCCCATCTCGGGCAGGAACACGCAGGCTAACCCTTTAACAGGACGATGCTGAGTCCTTCACAGAAGGGCACTGGGCGGAAGCCCCGCACGTCACCCTCCTCTCACCCTAGCCCCACCGTGCTACCCCAAGTGCTATCTGCTGGGGTCCGGGCTATGAGGAGCACGGCACAGTTTTGATGATGCTTCTTTTCCGACCGTCTGGCTGACTGCAGTCCTGGATCCCCTGAATCCCCCGACCTTCCCCACCATCCTCCATGCAGCCGCCACAGCCCAGCCCTTCCCGCCTCTTTGCACCTTTCCCATCCGCCGTCGCCCAAGCCTCCCTGTGACCCGCGTGTCCCCTCCGCCCCACATCCGGCCCCTCGCCCAAGCAGCAGCCCAGACCTCCCTTTCCACCCCAGGTTTCCAGGGCGTTCTGGCCCTGCTGGGCTCCGCTCTCTGAATGCACATGCCTTCTGTGCAGCCAGACTTTCTCACTGTTTCCATAGCAGCCTCTCTGAGGCACAAGCTGTAAACCGTTGGGAAAATCAATTCCTGTGTTTTCCTGGGTGCACAATGAATTGCACCTCTCAGGATCCCTTCTGGCAGGCATGGCCATGCATGATCTTGTGATTTATGGAAAGAAATATAAATTTTGTCTTTGACCCCATTTCTGGCACAGAGCTCTCCAAACCCTTGGGATTTCCTAAGTGATGAGAACAGCTGAAGTGTCATTTGCTAACTTCACAAGGTGACTTTTGGACCTCACCTAAGGATGGGGGCCAGTTGCAAAGGGAGCCAAGCTTGTGATGGAGGGCTGGGACTTCCAGATCCCGGATGGCAATCCCTGACTCCAGGAGGAGAGAGGGGCTGGAGATAGAGCTGAATTTCCAATGGCTAATGATTTAATCAGTTGCACCTGTGTAATAAATTTTCTATAAACCCCAAAGTGGTGAGGTTCCAAGGGCTTTCATGCTGGTTACCACCAGGAGGTATGGAGGGTTGTACCCTTGGAAGGCAGGGAAGCACCTTCCCACACCTCGTCCTGCGTACCTCTCCCATCTGGCTGTTCCCAAGTTGCAGCATTTTATAATAAACCAGTGGTCTAGTGAGCAAGTAGGTTTTCCGAGTTCTGTGAGCAGCTTTAACAAAGTAACCCAACCCAAGAGGAGTATCTTGGTAATGTCTAACTGACAACCAGGCAGTCAGAAGTGCAGGTATCAACCTGGACAATCTTGGAAGACCGAGCTCTTAACCTGTGGGCTCCCAGGTAGATGGTGGCAGAACAGAGCAGATGGTAGGACACCCAGCTGGTGTCCAGATATTCACATGGTGATGAAGACACATCCCTCCATCCCTGACCCACTCCTGAGTGACTAGGAATCAGGATCTGGACACTTCCATCGAGTGACTTTGCCCAACCTCTTGGATGACCAGTGGAAGTGGCAGCTGTCACTGTCCAGGCTGATCCATCAGAAACACCTCCTCACACCCCTTCTGACCTTCGACTCTCCTAGCAAAGGCAGGGCTGCCCTGAAAGCCGCTGTCCGCCTGGACCACTGAAGGGCCTCATGCAGGGAGGTTGAGTCGC
This sequence comes from Madoqua kirkii, assembly GCA_006408675.1. NCBI lineage: Eukaryota > Metazoa > Chordata > Mammalia > Artiodactyla > Bovidae > Madoqua > Madoqua kirkii. The sequence goes on along the minus strand of SJYC01013815.1, from coordinate 35,535 downwards.
CATTCTGGGGACCAGTCCACGTGTCAATGTGTGTGTGTGCGTACTCGGTCATGTCCGACTCTTTGCAACCCTTTGGACTGTAGCCCCGTCAGTCTCCTCTGCCCTTGGAATTTTCCAGGCAAGAATACTGGAGTAGGTTGCCATTTTCTCCTCCAGAGGATCCTCCTGATTCAGAGATCAAACCCGTGTCTCCTGTGTGTCCTGCATTATAGGCAGATTCTTTACCATGGATCCATCTAATGGAGAATGAAATCATTTTCCCATTTTTTAAGGCATTAAACTGTGGCGTCCCTTTCTGCTTCCTTCCTCACATTCCCTGATCATCAGAATGGCTTCTGGAGGCAGGGGCTGCAGGCTTGGGTTTTATGAGGTTAGCCAGCAGTGAGAAAATTAAGACCTCTGCCTGATCTGTGTGAAGGGCTGGCCCACGGGGAGCGTTGGTAGCTCCTCGTCCCTTGCAGCCAAGATTTATAAGAAAGAGATAAAGTCAGGCAGCAGGCTCTTACTTGGTCTGCAAATAAAAGTTAGAGAGAATCTGTAAGTTGGGTTTGGAAAAGCACTTCTGGATTCCAAACAGTAGGAAATAAGATTGAAAAGGCATTGAGCTTCAAAATTCCATTAAGACTTCTCAATTAAACAGAGGAATTTAACCAGGCAGCTAGGAACAGATTAAGGATACTGTCTATTTACCAAACCTTCTCTTCCTGCCAGTAGCCTCAAGGAAGCTGCCGTTAAATTGACAGAGGGAGAAAGACTTGGGGAAGGAGAAGCTAGGAAATATGGAGATGTGTGGATGGTATCTGGGAAAACCAGCCCTTTCGGTAGGGTTATTGGCATATGGAAGTGATGTTTCTCAATTCCTCTAACCCCACTGAGTGTTATCGGTAAAGAGACCACATGCTGGGCTTACAGAAGGGTTACTGCACATTCGCATGGTCTTGGAGCTGCTGAACTTGGACCCATAGGAATTCAGCTAGAAAAGGTGCACAGACCCCCAGGAGACGTGCTTGGGCTTGGCCACGGACCGTGGTCAGTAGAGAGCTGTCTAGAGGGCAAGGACTGGCGCCACTGGAAATGAAGGGCAAAGGAGCCCCCTGCCCCCAGAGAGCAGACCCAGCCTCCAGTCTGTCATGGCCCAGCCTGGACCGGGGACCTCTCCTCCTCCGGGGCAGTGTCATGCTGCTGGCCAAAGCCAGCTGTGCGTGGGTCTCCTCGCCCTGTCCCATCACCCCAGGTTGAGTGTGTGTGTCCAGAGGGAGGGAAGACAGGTCTCTTTTCTTTGTGTTTTCTGGGAGGTGGGACTAAGAGGAGCCACATCTGGACTTAGACGAGGGGCCGAGTATCTTCCAGCCGTCAGGGCTTTGAGCTGGATGAGGAGTCAAATGGGACAGTCCACATCTCCATGGGGGAGGGAGTGTGTCTGTATGTGAAGACAGGACAGCTGGTGACCACACCAGCCCAGGAGTGCTGTTGTCAGGAAAAATTTGGAAGCCCTGTGCCCAGTCTATGGAGGAGCAACGAGCCAGGACCCCTGAGGAGAGTTGCCCTTGGGCATGAGCTTAGGACTGTTACTGCTTTCAAACCCTTATGGCAGAAGGTGAAGAGGAACTAAAAAAATCTCTTGATGAAAGTGAAAGAGGAGAGTGAAAAAGTTGGCTTAAAGCTCAACATTCAGAAAACTAAGATCATGGCATCTGGTCCCATCATTTCATGAGAAATAGATGGGGATACAGTGTTAACAGTGTCAGACTCCAAAATCACTGCAGATGGTGACTGCAGCCATGATATTAAAAGACACTTACTCCTTGGAAGAAAAGTTATGACCAACCTAGATAGCATGTTCAAAAGCAGAGACATTACTTTGACGACTAAGGTCCGTGTAGTCAAGGCTATGGCTTTTCCTGTGGTCATGTATGGATGTGAGAGTTGGACTGTGAAGAAGGCTGAGCACCGAAGAATTGATGCTTTTGAACTGTGGTGTTGGAGAAGACTCTTGAGAGTCCCTTGGACTGCAAGGAGATCCAACTAGTCCATTCTGAAGGAGATTAACCTTGAGTGTTCTTTGGAAGGAATGATGCTGAAGCTGAAACTCCAGTACTTTGGCCGTAGCACCAAAGAATTGATGCTTTTGAACTGTGGTGTTGGAGAAGACTCTTGAGAGTCCCTTGGACTGCAAGGAGATCCAACCAGTCCATTCTGAAGGAGATCAACCTTGAGTGTTCTTTGGAAGGAATGATGCTAAAGCTGAAACTCCAGTACTTTGGCCACCTCATGCGAAGAGCTGACTCATTGGAAAAGACCATGATGCTGGGAGGGGTTGGGGGCAGGAGGAAAAGGGGATGACAGAGGCTGAGATGGCTGGATGGCATCATGGCCTCGATGGACATGAGTCTGATTGAACTCTGGGAATTGGTGATGGACAGGGAGGCCTGGCGTGCAGCGATTCATGGGGTCACAAAGAGTCAGACACAACTGAGCGACTGAACTGAACTGAACTTACATTCTTCTGATTTCTGTCTGAAGAAATAGAAAGTGACCTCTGGTACTAAAACCATTGCTTCAGAAGCTGATCATATCTAGAAATAGTTTGATACTGAACTTTTTCCCTCACAGTAAGTTTTGGAAATATATATCAGATGTATCAGTCTTTTTCTCTTTAAAACCACCTTATTGAGATATGATTGATGTACAAAAAGCTGTACATATTTGATGTAGAACTTTAGGAGTTTGGAGATACGTGTCCAGCCATTAACCTATCACCATAGTCAAGGCCATTAACTTATCCATCACCTCTGGAAGTTTCCTTCTTCCCCTTTACTTAAAAAAAAAAAACTGTGTCAATCAAAGAGTACAAGTATAAGTTATGCGGGATAAATTATTTCTGAAGAACTGCTGTTGATCTTCAGGAACATGTTCCTCTGATACGTAACATACATACATGACATATATAAAAAAGAGATGCATGTCCTGACAGTGAGGACCGAAAACAACGAGAAGTTTGTATTAAAGTTAAGGAAAGGTGTTCAAGCTCCCCCGAAGCTGAGAGCTGGAAAGAGCAGAAAGTGCAAGCAGCAAGTGAGAGTTCTAACCGGTAGCCTGCAAGCTGTTTTGAAGGTTGGTTGTTCTCGAGTGGAAGCGTCAGGCTGCGACGTCAGTCAGGGGCGTGGGTCTCGGAGGAGCCAGGAGAGGTAGTAAGGCTAGAAACCCCGAGAGAGTTGCTGAAGGGGTGGGGCCCTCTCGCCTCCATGGGAACCTGAGCAGGGACCGCGCCTTCTGCAGGCGTGGCGGGCACAGGGGCTGCTGCAGGGGTGCCGGTGGCCGGTGGGGTGGGTTCAGGCAGAGAGGCCTGGTCTTCTGCAGACCCAGCTGGAGTGGGGTGATGTCCTACATTTGCCTGAGCTAAGCTGTGGGAAGAGTGGGAGAGGTTCCCTGGCCGAGGCTGAGGCTGCTGCCAGCCGCTGCACTGGAGCACCAGTGATGGGGCCTGTGGCCCGTCGGCAGCCTCACCCAAGAGGAGTCAGGGGAGGCTTCACAGCCGTGACCTAACATGCTGCCCCGGGGATGGCAACTGAAGGAGACTACACAGAGCTGGAGATCTGCGATAACAATGAGAACTGAGCAATTTTCCTGAACTGAGACATCCCCAAGGAGTAGGGAGTGGGCCATTGCTCTGAATGGGGTCTGTTTCCAATGGAATCACTCACGAGGAGTCCCGGTGTGGCCGAGTGTACCTTCAGTTGTCCGCATCCAGCTTTCTTGCTTTCCTTGTATTTGTTAATTTTAAGAATGTATTGAAGTATAATTGATGGGTAATGTCTCGCTCTCCATCACTATCTGTATTATTTTTTCACATTCGCTTCCTTTATAGGTCATTACAAGATATTGAGTAGAGTTCCCTGTGCTGTGTGCTAGGACTGTGCTAGTTATCTATTTTATATAGATACAGAGTTCAGTTCAGTTCAGTCGCTCAGTCGTGTCTGACTCTTTGCGAGCCCATGAAACGCAGCACGCCAGAACTCCCTGTCCATCACCATCCCCCGGAGTTCATTCAGACTCACGTCCATCGAGTCCATGATGACATCCAGCCATCTCATCCTCTGTCGTCCCCTTCTCCTCCTACCCCTGATCCCTCCCATCATCAGAGTCTTTTCCAGTGAGTCAACTCTTCGCATGAGGTGGCCAAAGTACTGGAGTTTCAGCTTTAGCATTCCTTCCAAAGAAATCCCAGGGCTGATCTACTTCAGAATGGACTGGTTGGATCTCCTTGCAGTCCAAGGGACTCTCAAGAGTCTTCTCCAACACTACAGTTCAGAATTAATCCCAAACTCCTAATTTGATGTTCAGACCACGATCCCATGTCAGTGTGGTGGAGTGAAGTCTTCACATAGAAGTCAAGGTAATTTGAGTAAAGATGAAGGCACCCTCGTTCACGGCCCACTGCGTCGTGGTCTCTGAGAATGCCCTCTGCTGCGTGTGGATGCAGTGCCCAAGGGAGCCTCGGGCCAACTACATGTGGGCTTTCCGGTGGCTCAGTGGTAAAGAGTCTGCCTGGAATGCAGGGGACCCAAGTTCCCTCCCTGGATTGGAGAGACCCCCTGGAGAAGGAACTGGCAACCCACCCCAGTATTCTTGCCTGGGAAATCCCATGGACAGAGGAGCCTGGCGGGTTGCCGTCCATGGGGTTGCGAAGAGTTGCAAATGCTCAACTGAGCTTGTCCACACGTAGTGTTTGACAAGCAAATGAGTGGAGCAAACCCTCACACACCAGTCTGCTTTCTCCCACTTAGCCTAGACTGACAAATGAGAACACTAGGTGACTCCCTTTGCAAACAACACCCTTTTCACCCAAAGAGGTGTTAGCATCAGAGCTGCACTGTTCCTGTGTGTGTGGAAACACATCTGTGAAGTGTTTAAGGCGCACCTGACCTGCTAGGAGTCACGGAGATTTAATTATAAAACTTGTCATGGAAGCTGAACATGATGTAAACTGACTTGAAAAAAAAATCCCAGATTTCCTTTGACAGGCCTTTTAACTCACTATGTTGCACCAAAGTTGAGTCAGTGTGCTGGAGATGAAAGGCTGTGCCCAAGAGGGTCAGAGGCGGCTTTGGCTGGACCAGCTTCAAAGGGCTCTCTGCACCTGCGACACCCTCTTCCCCTTCCTTTGCTCTGTCCTCACATTCCAACGCTGAATGCTCGGGCGGCACCTCTCAACCCAGACGTGCGCTGGCACCTGGGAAGCCAGGACTTCAAAGTCAGCTGCTCAGGAACCTCTGATTCAAGGCTTGTCTGACGCCACGCTTTCGTTCCATAAGGTGTTGGTGAGTCGGATTCGCAAAAGCGAGATAAGGCTCATGGATTTGGATCTGATCAGCTCTGCTGCCGCTCGAGCGCTTCTCAGTTAATTCGCTAACAACCTGCATGGTCCCCGGTGTTTAGATCTGGCCATAGACCAACAGCTAGGGGCTTTCAGTTTATGCTTAAGTCTGGCCGTGAAATGACTTAGTCGTGGGGAACATCTCAATGTTTTACACAAGCTACTTAATGGAGTAATTCTTGACTTAAAGATTATTCCTACCAGATGTTAGCAGTATAGTGGACGTTACTGAAACCTCAAAGTACACACACACACACACACACACACACACACTACATCCCATCACAGAGAAGCAACAGAAAACCAAGCCAGCGGTGGCAACGCTGGTTCCAGGTAGGATGGAGTAAGCACACGCCCTTCTGCATCTTCCACCGAAGGTGCTGAAACACCTGGACGGAGGGCCTGGGCCAGCCACCTGAGGATTCAGGAAAGCAAAGAGCAGCGGGAAGATGGAGGAGAAAAAGCACAGAGTTCAAGTTCCACCTTCAGGGAGTGAGCCCTCTGCCTCGCTCTGGATTCCTGCCGCCTGGACTTGGTAAGCCCATGACCCTGAGCCTTGCGTGCAGATGGACTGCCCCGGGAACCTCTGCCACCTTAGCCTGAGAAAGAAGCCAGGGAGTAGCTTAGGCTCAGAGAGGGTAGTGAAAACTGCTTGATAGCTTTTTTCTCTCAGGCTCCAGCCCTCGGCAATCCCACAGGGTCAGCAGAGCAGGGATGGGAGCTCCCACAGCAGAGGGAGGGGAATTTGCCCTCCTGTCAAAGAGGCTGCGGTCTCAAGGCTGGGTGGGTGGGGAGAGCTCACTTGCTCCTCCTCTGTGTTCTCCTGTTTGCCTCAGTATGGGGGCAGAGTTGCAGGAATGTGTGGAAGAGTGGAGTGACTGGCTGGAAGAACGAGGCAGGGATTGGAAACACCAAGGAGATTATGAGGGAGAAGGAGCTGGGGGAGTAACGTGTGTGTGAACTCCCCGCTCATGGGCATGATGTGTGCGTGTGTATCTGATTACAGACATATACACAGATGCTGAGAACTGAACTACAAAATGCACTGCCCTCCACATTCCAGACTGGCCACTGGCACCACATACACAGGGCCAATTAAAACTCTCTGCAAATGTTTTGAAAACTATACTGATGTGCCAGGCACAACCCACCAAAAGCATGCTGGGACTGGAGGCTTGAACTTCAGCTGCGCCAACTGTTCACTAAAACAAAACTAACTTTCCTTATAGGATTTAAATATGGCCCAAAGTATCACAATAAAGTAACTATTGCCCATAATAAAATATATACAACAACCAGGATAAAATCCAAAGCTGCTTGAAAACAAATAGCAGATGATGGCTCTAACACAAAGAAGATGCTGGAAATATCAAACAAACAGATGAAGCAGCTATTACAAATATGCTCCAACAAATAAGGGCAAATGTTCGTGAAACAAATGGAAAGAGAGGCAAAGATAGACAATTTCAGCAAAGATTTAGGAGATACAAAGGAGAATCAGAAGCATTAGATGTGACTTAGCAACTGAAAACCAGCAGATCTCAGTTGCAGACTGCAGTGACTGAGAAAAGATAATAAAATTATACAATGTGAAAAAGAGAGAGGAAAAAAGATTTAAAAATGAAATCTGCAACCAAACACATCATAATGAAACTATTGAAATACTAAGACAAGAACAAGTATTGATGGCATCTGAAGAAAATTCATCTATTACTTAGAGGGTAACAGCAGTTTCTCTCACTGCAGATTTCCCATTATAAATTATGGAAGCCAGAAGGAAATGAAACCAGCTTTAAAGTGCTGAGAGTATTTTAAAGTGCTGTCAATCCAAACTTTTAAATACACCAAAAATACCCTTCAAGAGTAAGGTCATATAAAACCATTCTCAGATAAAGGAAAACTGAAAATTCATTTCCAGCAGAACCTGCTTTAAAAGAACTACAGAGGCATTTCTTCAGACAGAAGGGGAAGGAGACAAGAAGGAAACTTGGGGAATCAGGGATGAATAAATAGCAACAGAAATGATAAATCATTGGGAAGACATAATAGACACACACACTTTCCGCGGTTTCTGTGGTGCTGAAGGAGAGAGCTTATCTTTCACCCCATCCATCTGCAAACCACCTAGGGGGCCAGCTGGTGCTCTGACTCCCCACCTCACCGAGAAGTTGTGAGTGTGTTGGGGGGCTGGGGAGTCCTCTCCTCCCCACCCCGGGTGCCACCAGGGTCCAGTCCTGACATAGTGGTGTGTGCCAGCCCTCAGCGCCCTCTGTCATGGCGATGGTGCCCCTTGGTGTCCACGTTGAGACAAGAAGGAAACTTGGGGAATCAGGGATGAATAAATAGCAACAGAAATGATAAATCATTGGGAAGACATAATAGACACACACACTTTCCGCGGTTTCTGTGGTGCTGAAGGAGAGAGCTTATCTTTCACCCCATCCATCTGCAAACCACCTAGGGGGCCAGCTGGTGCTCTGACTCCCCACCTCACCGAGAAGTTGTGAGTGTGTTGGGGGGCTGGGGAGTCCTCTCCTCCCCACCCCGGGTGCCACCAGGGTCCAGTCCTGACATAGTGGTGTGTGCCAGCCCTCAGCGCCCTCTGTCATGGCGATGGTGCCCACTTGGTGTCCACGTGGCGTGAAAGTCACTCAGCCGTGTCTGACTCTTTGTGACTCCGTGGACTATTAGGTCCCTGGAATTCTCCAGGCCAGAATACTGGAGTGGGTAGCCGTTCCCTTCTCCAGGGGGTCTTCCCAACCCAGGGATCAAACCCAGGTCTCCCGCACTGCAGGCAGATTCTTTACCAGCTGAGCCAGCAAGGAAGCCCGCTTGGTGTCCATGGTGGTGAGACAGTGAGAGGAGGTCTCTGGTGTCACTGGGATGTTGTCAGCAGAATCAAAAGGGCATGAACCCCACCCCATGCCTGGGCAAGGAGGCAGTGTGTCAGCACCCCTCACCTGCTGAGGTGGTGTGTCGGGAGTTGAACACTCCCCAGGCTCTGGCGCCAGGGCTCGGCAGGATCGCTTCCTGCTAAACGCCCTCTAGACGCCCAGCCTCTGCTGGGTGTGTGGTTTGCAGTTGCTTCCCCTCAGGCTTCACTTTGCCTTTCCATTCTCACAGCAGGCTTGTCCTGTTGTCCAGAGCAGAAGTTTTCAGGCTGGATATGGTCCAGGTTATCACTTTTCCTTCTGTGCCTCATGCTCTTCATGTCAAGCTTCTGCTGAGTGCAAGGTCCGCAAGATTTCCTTTTGAAGTGAAGTTTGCTCAGTTGTGTCTGACTCTTTGTGACCCCATGGACTGTAGCCTGCCAGGCTTCTCTGTCCATAGGGATTCTCCAGGCAAGAATGCTGGAGTGGGTTGCCATTTCCTTCTCCAGGGGATCTTCCAGACCCAGAGATTGAGCCCAGGTCTCCTGCATTGCAGGCAGATTCTTTACTGTCTGAGCCACCAGGGAAGCCCCCTGATTTTCTTTTATATGTTTTTAAACTTTTATGGTTATCCTGCCGATCTTTAAGCAGAGGAAGGAGGTGAAGGCTCTGCGGCTCCCTTCAGGCAGGGAGGGAGCGTGCTCAGGCCTGGTGGCTGCAGTGCCAGCTTCTGAAAGGGAAGCTCTCACTTGCTGTGGGCCAAGCCGGAGGTTACCACCCAGGTCCTGCTGGAAGCCATGTTGGGGCCAGAGCCCAGCCAAGCCCTAACAGCCGGGGCAGCTCTCCAGGGTGCTGAAGCAGCGGCCGGTCCAGGAGCGGGGGTTTCAGTCACGGTTCAGGGTGGCAGGCAGAGCAGCAGCAGCTCTGACAGCAGGGCGAGTGGAGGGCGCCTGCAGGAGGGTGCGTGTGGGGCCAAGGGCAGCCCTCTGAGGGCTTCTGTGCCATCTGTGGGCACACTGCAGGGACACAAATAGCTCTGGCAGGGAGACAGACATCTGCCTGCAAACGGGCACAGAGCCTGAGCTGAGACACGTGGTCCTGACGGGAGAGCAAGCAGGTCACCCCAGAGGCCTCTCTGTCTCCAAATGCCCGTCTCCACCCTCACTGCCTCTTCCCAGCCCGAGGTGGCACAGAGCAAAGCCCGCAGCCCAGTGTCTATGCACACAGCCGACGTGACACGCAGGAGGGGATTACCTGAGTCATTGTAACTTACAAGGGTCTATGCCTGGGGGGTGCACCAGGTTTGCCTAGGAGTTTCTCTGGCCCCCTCTCAACGTCCTAGCCATCAGAAGATTCTAGCTGGGGTGGGAGTTGGGGGGCAAGCTTTAGTTGCTGCTAAAGTTTCAGCAGCACTTTTGTGGTTCTTATGGGCTTCCCTGGTGGTGCAACGGTAAAGAATCTGTCTGCAATGCGGAAGACACAGGTTTGATCCCTGGGTTGAGAAGATTCCCTGGAGAAGGGACTGGCAAACCACTCCAGTACTCTTGCCCAGAGATTCCTTGGATAGAGAAGCCTGGCTGGCTACAGTCCGTGGAGTCACAAAGAATTGGGCACGACTGAGCTACTAAAACTTTCGCTTTCACGTTAGTGTGGTTCTTACTCATAGAAGGGCTTCTGAGCATCCGTCTTCTTCAAATTCCAGGGAGAAGGAGGCCTCACAGGTGGAGGAAAGGGTTTCTGTGTGGGAGCTGTTGTAACTTAAGTAACAGAGATGATGCTCGATCAGGTTACAAGGGCCCTAAGGCAGAATTCCAACACAAGAGTTCTTGCTGGTTTGGTGGAAATTTAGAAGTTTAGTTTTGGAAGCTTCCTGGATAGTTTTCCTCTTAAGAGGAAACTTTGAAATCCAAATGGGCCTGTCTGTTCTACTCTCTTTGAAATGGCAACTCCGATCTCTTCAATTTAATTCAACCTTATAATTAGTGATGCTACACAACATCTCCCAAATAATTAGAGAGCAGTCCGGGAATCACCAGTTATGCGATGTAACCGGAGTTCCATGAGGCTTTTAATTCATGGAGTTATAAATAATGTTAAATGCCCAGGAGTTTCAATTAAAGGATGTTTACTTGTGTAAAATGAAAAAAACGTGATGGAGGAAGCAGGACTCCTTGTTAGCAAGAACTTGAAAGTGGGGAGACGAGGGGGGCTTCGACTGCCAGGCACCCTGTGTGGGAGGTGTGTGCTGTCCCGCCCAGAAATCTTCAAAGTCAGGGAGGAGGGCTCATATACGTTTCTGAGTCCAAAACTGGGACAGACACTCCAGTAACTGAATCAAACTTCAGCGGCTTCCTCACCAGCCTTTGGAAACTTGTTGGTATGGTAGCCTGTTCTCCAGCCCAAACCTGGTTCTCCTTGTCGGCAGAGATGGGCCTGCTGAAGTCTGGCTGACTGTTCTCCCTGCTTTGAAGGCTTTAGCACTCCCTCTCATCCCAACCAAACCTGTCTTCTCTCCCTGAACCCTAAGCCTCACCCCCAGGCTCCATTACTCCACAGCTGGATTCTGTTGTAAGCTGAGTGCTGAAGAATTGATGCTTTCCAATTGTGGTGCTGGAGAAGACTCTTGAGAGTCCCTTGGACTGCAAGATCAAACCAGTCAACCCTACAGGAAATAAACTCTGAATATTCATTGAAACGACTGGCGCTGAAGCTGAAGCCCCAGTACTTTGGCCACCTGATGTGAAGACCTGACTCGCTGGAAAAAAACCCTGATGCTGAGAAAGATTAAAGGCAGGAGGAGAAGCAGTCGATAAGAGGATGAGATGGTAAGGACAGCATCTCCAAATCATCAGATATGAGTTTGAGCAAACTCGAGGAGATAGTGGAGGACAGAGAAGCCTGGTGTGCCACAGCCCCTGGGATCGCAAAGAGTCAGACACGACTGAGAGACTGAACAACACGCTCGAGAGAGAGAGCGTGCATCTTCAAGTCTACGAGGGGGATGTGGCTTGTCAGACCTGCGCTGCATGGGTCTTCTCCTGGGGGACAAGCTCACAGTGGACCAGTGGGGGCCAGAACTGCAGAAACACACTGCTGCTCGCCTGGAGCTGGAGACATAAGGAATCATCCCCTCACTAAGGGAGAGGGAGCAGGGGAAAGACAGAGGGAGGAGAAGAAGGATACACAAGTCCCTGGGGCTTGAGGATTGGAGGACTAGCAGGGCCACCAGCCAAAGAAGCAGGGGAAAGACCTCCCAGAATAGCCCTCCAGCACTGAGAATTCTGATGCCAGGGCCATGCCCAAGGCCAGCAGAGGCAGATCCTCGGATGGGATCGGGGGCCCAGCGGTTATGGGTATTTGATACCCAGAGATCCTGATATGGGGACCAGCCTTGAAAAGCCCTAGCCCACAGTGAGAGTTGAAGGCTTTCCAGGGAACTCTGCACCCATGCAGCCTGGGGAGCCTGGAGATCTCCAGGGGAGGTGGAGATGTGATGGACCACAGATGAGGGGCAGAGATGTAGGCTTCAGGGGTCCTGCTGAGGGACTTGAGGGAAGGCATGAGGCATTTGGAGTGGGGGATGAAGGCCATGATGTGTTAATCTTCCAGAAATGCCTCTGGGGACTGAGCAACAGGCTGCAAGGGAAGATGCTGGAGGCAGGGAGATGCTCGGGAGGCCGTGGTGGAGGTGGACATGTGGGGCCAGCTCTCCCCCCCTCCTGGTCCTCCTGGTGTTCTGGTCCCTTTTATCTCTCTGTAAGCTCATCACACGAGAGGGGTCTCTTCACTTCTCTGTGAGGCTCCTTTCTTCTCTTGAGGCAGCATGGCCTCACTCAGGGTAGAAACAATGATGGATAATAGACTCCGAGAGCGGCTTGGGCTCTGGGGAGCAAAGCAGTGGATCCCGCACTCAGTGGCACGTGGCAATTCAGACAAAACATACCACCTGAGATCGCGTGGGGAGATGCTTCATACTGACTGAGTGCATCCACACATCTCCGCACAGCCTGTAAGGGTATCATCGCTTCCCAGGACTGATCGGGCCGCCCTGTGGCTGGCAGCCAGGTGGTCCCTGGCCTGTGGGTGGGGGAGGGGGTACCACTGGCCCGGGAACCGGAAAGCTGGGCTCCCCCAGGCCCGCCTCCATGCTGGCTGTTTCCTTCCCTAGCCACGAGTGCGAGAGTGGCAAGGGGCCTCTCATGGCAGGATGGCGGCTTTTGAGCCATGGAGAAGCTCTAAGGCAAACAAGTCAAATGTGAATTACGTAGTCCGAGCTGTTTACTACGCAGAGAGGAAAACTGAGGCTCAAAGGTGGAAACAGTCTGCCCCAAACCACATGTTCTGTCTCCAGGTTCCCTGATGTTCTGATTAGCCGAGTGGTGTAAGAAGTTTAAAATACCCTGATGCTCAGGCCACAGCACAGATCCACAGATGCAGAAGCTCTGGGGGTGGGACCCAAGCTTCCAGATGTTGTCAGTACCCGCCCCGTCCACCATGATACCCAGGGATGAGCCGGGCACCTGCCTGGACCAGCTCAGCGCTGGCTCCTGCACCTGGTCCCCGCTGCCTGGGGCCATCTGGGCTCCAGAGTGGGGGCGCCAGCTGGCTGCCCATCCAGGGAGAGACCTCGTGGCCCCTGGTGCCCAGGCGGCGGTTCCTCTGCTGGAAGGATGCGTCCCCCACAACCAGGCTGCCCGCACCCCTTGCTGAATGGCTGTGCTTGGTCTCCCCTGTTTCTGGGTGACGGGAGGCGCGGAGATATAAATAGGCATGGAGCCGGATGTTTGCGGCGCTCTGGGGCTGTCAGAACTGGTCTCGTCAAAGCCCTCGTGTTGACAGCTGGGAGCCGGCTCCCGCTCTGCACCCCCCACCCCCACAGCCCGGGGAGGAGGGGCTGCAGGCAGGGAGGGGACCCCACACCCTCCTGCCGCAGCTGGGCTGTTTCAGGCCCTCTTCTCGGTCTCTCACGCTGGTGTCTGCGAGGCCGCCCCTGCCCTTTCTGCTTGGCTGAGCCCCGGTCTGTCCCCAGGTCCCCGTGGGCTGCACGGACGATGAGCATTTCCTGAGCGGGGGTGAAGGCCGCCTCTCTGGCCGTGGTCGGCGGTCCTCTCGCACACGTGAAGTGCTGAGGCCAGTGGAATGTGGCCACGACTGGGAGCTCTGAGGCTTGCAGCTCAGGAGGAAGCCAGCTCGAGGGGATGTGCGGTCGAATGTCACCACCACGCGTGGTCCTGATGAGCGAGTTTGGCAGGAAGCCCCAAGGCAGCACCACTGTGCACACTTCTGGGGAGGACGGCAGCACCCCTGCCTGTGGTCTGACCCTCCCCGTGGACTAGAACCTTCCAGTAGCTCAGCTTAGCTGCAAAGGAATGAGGAGAGCCCTCTCACCACCCAAAGGGTCATAGCTAGTTTATAAAGTGTTTACTGCGGTATTGGAAGAGAGTGCTGTGTGTGTGCTGAGAAAAAGAAAAATAATACAGCCCACTCAGGGATTTAGCAAGCAGTCTCCACCCATGACATCAGTTTTTCCCTCTGACTCTCCCCATCTCACTACCCCCACGGAGACACAGTGCCCGCCCAAGACAGGGGTCCCTTTCCCAGCTCTGCCCCACAGAATACCTGACGCCCAGGACTTGCTCAGAAGTGTGTGTGTGTGTGTGTGTGTGTGTGTGTGTGTGTGTGTTCATGGGCTGATAAGGGGACCTCTGTTTTCAACTCATAGTGACTGTGGTTTGCTGAAAGGGTTCTGATCTGATCTGGGAGCCAGAGTCTCCAGGTTAAAATTATCTGTCCACCGTTTTCTGGGATTTGGAAATTACACCCTAACACCTGCAAACCTGTTTTTTTTGACATCTACAGTGGGGGAAGAAGAGGTTGGTTGGTTCTGAATACAAGTGAACCCTAGTGCCTAGAATCAGTGTGGACCAGCCTGTGTGAATCAGGACTAGCAGAGTCGCTTTTGAATCTTGCCACAAACTTGATGTGTAACCTTAGGCAAGTCTTCAAATTCCCCAAACCCCAGAATTCTCATCTGAAAAGAACTGTCTGCATCTCATAGGGCCATGGGGCAGACCTCACATGTGGGGCAAGTCCCCTGCACCTTGTGGGAACGGCTTCACAGGAGACCACGTGTGTGCTGAGGTTTGCACGAGGGTACGCTGTCTCATTTGGCAGCGGAGAGATGCTTGTTTGTGTGGATCTCATCCTCAGACCCTTCTGGACAGTAAAGTCCTCCTTCGGGATGGTCTGCTCTGTGGAAGCAGGAGGTGGAGCGGAAAGGAGCCCCAGGAGCCGGGAAGGAAAGGAGGAGCTGTGGGTCCAGCGGAGAGAAGGCGGCAGGAGTGGGACCACAATGGAGGCCGGCAGAGCTCGCCCAGCACCGACCGTCTGGTGGAGCAGAAGCCCTCGTGCTGTGCAGACTGAGGGGCTCCGTGTGCGGCCGTCAGAGCCCCTGATGGCCTCGGGGCCGCACAGGAGGTGGCGGGACCATCCCTGGAGGGCTCGGCTCACACAGGCAGCCGCTGCAGTGATCAGCACTGGAGAACCGGGGGAGACCTCGGCGCGTCTCGGGTCCACGTCCAGTAAGCTGAAGCCATCGCCATCCTCCTCCAAAGCCTTCGGTGCGTGTCTGACAAGGATGCTGTCTTCAGTACCTGGTGACGGGAGGGATGGTCCCCCAGGAGAAATTTGTGCCCAAGCCTCTCTCTCCCGCAGCCCAGCGTTGGTGTCTCACTGAAAGGATCTATTTCTGATTTATTGACTAAAAAATGTTATTCCTCTCAAAAAAAGGTTTTGGTATGCTGCAGCTCACTAGGAACTCTGAGGCTCACAACAAATTAGAAAAAAAAAATAAGATTACCTTTTAGGGGCACAAAGGCATCTCTCAGGGAAAATGACATCTTCCAGGGAAGCTGGGAGCAGAGTGCTGACTCCAAGTCAGCCTGGATGGTGATAAGAAGGGTCCAGCCTCATTGGCAGCCGTGTAGCAGTACTGGGCACTCTACAGAGTTCCCAGCAGGGGTGCGGCTGACAGGGATCAGGTCCCTGCAGGGAGGTCAGCGAGGATCTGGGGGAGGACGAGGCCGGTCTCACGGCAGCACTGACGGGCTCTCATGTGAGGGGGAGAGCAGGCCTCCTGAGCGGCCGTGGGGACTGGAACAAGACAGATGGAAGGAAGTGCAGGGGAGCAGATGCAGACACAGAAAGAGGAGAAATTATCAGAGCTGCCCAACCGTGGTGAGGAACCGCATCGAACATTTGTTAAGCAGGCGCGCTCTGTGCCAGGCACAGGGCTGTGAGTGTGGCGGGTGCCGTCTCCCTGATCTCCTGCCCACCTTCTCGGGAGCTGCTATGGAGGCTACAGAGGCTCAGACCCCTCTGCATCTTGTATAAGTTCACCCGATGTGTCCACAGAGAATCCAGGATCTGAGCGCTGGCCAACTCCCCCACCCCTGATGGGTTCCTGGTCACCCTGCCCCTTTGGGATGTCTCAGAGCGCTTGGGGCTGAGCCAGAATGAAACCCTGGCTGTTCTTGCCCAGATGGTACATCCATTTAAGTGATACCTCTGAGTTCATGCTCTACAATGAGGTTATAGGAAGTTGACCCTGAATACTCATCAGAAAGACTGGTGGTAATGCTAAAGCTCCAATACTTTGGCCACCTGATGCGAAGAGCCAACTCACTGGATAAGACCTTGATGCTTAGAAAGACTGAAGGCAGGAGGAGAAGGGGGAAGCAGAGGATGAAATGGTTGGGTGGCATCATCTACTCAACGGCCATGGATCTGAGCAAATGCCGGGAGACCGTGAAGGACAAGGAAGCCTGGCATGCTGCAGTCCATGGTGTCTCAAAGAGTTAGACATGACTGGGAGACAGAACAACAATAAAATTAGGTTGCAAGTCAGTTCAGCTCAGTTGCCCAGTCGTGTCCAACTCTTTGCAACCCCATGGACTGCAGCACGCCAGCTTCCCTCTCCATCACCAACTCCCAGAGCTCGCTCACACTCATGTCCACTGAGTCGGTGATGCCATCCAACCATCTCACCCCCTGTCGCTGCTTTCTCTTACTGCCTTCAATCTTTCCCAGCATCAGGGTCTTTTCCAAGGAGTCAGTTCTTCCCATCAAGTAGCCAAAGTAGTGGAGTTTCAACTTCAGCATCAGTCCTTCCAATGAACATTCAGGACTGATCTCCTTTAGGATGGACTGGTTGCATTTCTTTGAAGTCCAAGGGACTTTTAAGAGTCTTCTCCAACACCACAGTTCAAAAGCATCAATTCTTCAGTGCTCAGCTTTCTTCACAGTACAACTCTCACATCCATACATGACCACTGGAAAAACCATAGCCTTGACTAGATGGACCTTTGTTGGCAAAGTTATGTCTCTGCTTTTGAATATACTATCTAGTTTGGTCATAACTTTCCTTCCAAGCAGTAAGCATCTTTCAATTTCATGGCTGCAGTCACCATCTGTAGTGATTTTGGAGCCCAGAAAAATAAAGTCTGATACTATTTCCACTGTTTCCCCCTCTATTTGCCAGGAAGTGATGGGACTGAATGCCATGATTTTAGTTTTTTCAATGCTGAGTTTTAATTCAACTTTTTCACTCTCCTCTTTCACTTTTTTCAAGGGGCTCTTTAGTTCTTCTTCACTTTCTGCCATAAGGGTGGTGTCATCTGCATTTCTGAGGTTATTGATATTTCTCCCGGCAATCTTGATTCCAGCTTGTGCTTCCTCCAGTCCAGCGTTTCTCATGATGTACTCTGCATAGAAGTTAATTAAGCAGGGTGACAATATACTGCCTTGATGTACCCCTTTCCCGATTTGGAACCAGTCTGTTGTTCCATATACAGTTCTAACTGTTTCTTCCTAACCTGTATACAGGTTTCTCAAGAGGTATATCAGGTGGTCTGGTTTTCCCATCATTTTAAGAATTTTCCACAGTTTCTTGTGATCCACACAGTCAAAGGCTTCAGTTCAGTTCAGTTCAGTTGCTCAATCATGTCCGACTCTTTGCAACCCCATGAATCACAGCACGCCAGGCCTCCCTGTCCATCACCAACCCTCGGAATTCACTCAGACTCACGTACATAGAGTCAGTGATGCCATCCAGCCATCTCATCCTCTGTCGTCCCCTTCTCCTCCCGCCCACAATCCCTCCCAGCATCAGAGTCTTTTCCAATGAACAAAGCTAGTGGAGGTGATGGAATCCCAGTTGAGCTCTTTCAAATCCTGAAAGATGATGCTGTGAAAGTGTTGCACTCAATATGCCAGCATATTTGGAAAACTCAGCAGTGGCCACAGGACTGGAAAAGGTCAGTTTTCATTCCAGTCCCAAAGAAAGGCAATGCCAAAGAATGCTCAAACTACCGCACAATTGCACTCATCTCACATGCTAGTAAAGTAATGCTCAAAATTCTCCGAGCCAGGCTTCAGCAATATATGAACCACGAACTTCCAGATGTTCAAGCTGGTTTAGAAAAGGCAGAGGAACCAGAGATCAAATTGCCAACATCCACTGGATCATCAAAAAAGCAAGGGAGTTCCAGAAAAACGTCTATTTCTGCTTTATTGACTATGCCAAAGCCTTTGACTGTGTGGATCACAATAAACTGTGGAAAATTCTGAAAGTCAGAGGTTTAGGGATAGCCAATAAAGCAGAAGTAGATGCTTTTCTGGAGGTCTCTCACGTTTTCGATGATCTAGCGGATGTTGGCAATTTGATCTCTGGTTCCTCTGTCTTTAAATCCAGCTTGAACAAGTAGAAGTTCGTGGTTCCTGTACTGTTGAAGCCTGGCTTGGCGAATCTTGAGCATGACTTTGCTAGCGGGTGAGATGAGTGCAGTTGTGCAGTAGTTTGAGCACTCTTTGGCACTGCCTTTCTTTGGGACTGGAATTCCCAAAGGGTTTGGAAGGGTTTAAAATTCATGGTGAGAAGAGCAGCAGACAGACCTATTAGCAAGGAATGAGCTGGGTTTGGGAGACTGGATGGCGTTCGGGAGGAGAGCTGCTCATTTGGTGAAAGGCACGTAGACCAAGTCTTGTCACTGAGCAGCAGCCGGGGTGGCTTTGGGGAGGGTGAGACCAGCACGGCTGTGACTCCAGGCAGACAGGCCCCGGCAGGTGCGCTACTCCAGCCACAGACTACAAAGGGTCAGGGTTATTCCTCCCCACACTGAAACTTCCTCAGGTTGTGTGGTCTGTCTCCAACCTGCAGCCGTGCGAAGTCCACTCCCAGGGAGAGAGCAGAGGCCCTTCCCTGCCCTGCCCAGAGCAGCCCACACCACATGTGATATCAGAGCACAAGGCCTCTGCCTTATGGGGAAGCGAGAATCCTTGTCACAGCCATCCCAGGAAAGAGACCACAGGGGCCAAGGATGATGGGGCCGGAGTCCAGACACTCTTAGAAAGGAGACGATAGGATGCGAGGAGTAACGGACAGAAGGGCCTGGAGCTTTAAGGCCGGAGGTGGGGCACACCATGGTGATGCTCCTAAGCCAGTACGGGGCCACAAGCTGGGGCAAGGATCTGGGCTGTGGGCACCACAGAAGGGCTCCTAGGCAAGCTCCACGTCTCTTTGCAACATCTCAGGGGAAAGTCCACGTGTGTTTGGTAGAACTCCCCAGTGAAACCCTCTGGTCCCAAACTTTTGTTTGTAGGAAGGTTTCTTCTTGCTTTAAGTTACAGATTCTGCCTCATTTTTCGTGATTGGCCTGTTCAAGTCACCCATTTCTTCTTGGTGTTCAGCTTTAGTGGGCTGTATGCCTCTAGAAAGTCGACAGTTTCTTCTAGATTGTCGAACTTACTACAATATAGTCGTTCATTTTTTGTTAAGCCACTTCAGTTGTGTCTGACTCTGTGCAACCCCATAGATGGCGGTCCACCAGGCTCCCCCATCCCTGGGATTCTCCAGGCAAGAACACGAGTGGGTTGCCATTGCCTTCTCCAGTGCATGAAAGTGAAAAGTGAAAGTGAAGTCGCTCAGTCGTGTCTGACTCTTTGAGACCTTATGGACTGCCACACACCAGGCTCCTCCGCCCACAGAGGTTTCCAGGCGAGAGTCCTGGAGTGGGGTGCCTCATAGTATCCTCTCATATTTTTGTTTCTGTAGTATCACTTGTGGTTTTTCTTTTTCTTTTTCTTTTTTTCATGTCTTATTGTGTTTATTCAGGTCTCCTCTCTGGCAAGCTATTATTAATAAATGGATGAATGAAAAGGTCCTACTGTATTCAATATCCTGTGACAAACCATAATGGGAGAGAATGTGAAAAAAATGTGTGTGTGTGTGTGTGTGTGTGTGTCTGTGTGTGTGTGTGTGGAGGACTTCTCCAGTGGCTCAGGGGGTAAAGAATCCACCTACAGTGCAAGAGACCCAGGAGACCCAGTTCCATCGCTGGGTCTGGAGGATCCCTTGGAGGAGGAAGTGGCAGCCCAGCCCAGTATTCATGCCTGAAAAAATCCCATGGATGGAGAAGCCTGGTGGCTACAATCCAAAGAGGGGCAAAGAGTCTGACGCGGATGCATCACTAGGCACCCACACAAATCCACACACATACACGTATATGTGTGTGTACATAATGGAGTCACCGCTGTACAGCAGAAAGTAGCCACTTGTAAATCAACTGTATTTCAATAAAATTCAACGTAAAAACAAACAGCACGTCCAGTGGGCCTACAGATATGGCGTTCGGAGGGCTGGTCTTGAGAGGTCGTTACGTGGCACTCGGGTCCTCCGTGCTACCCAGCGCTTCCGCCCGCAGCTTTCAGCCTCAGTGAGAGCGCGTTCTCTGTGGACCTGCTCGCTTCTCTGAGCTCACGGCACCTCCCATGTTTCCCCTGGCTCCTCTCCGCCAGTCTCGCCAGCTTCTCTGAGTTCCAGCTGCAGTTGCTGCGTCTCTAGGCGGGCGATTTCGCCCGCAGTTCCTGAAGATGCGTGTCTGGGCTTCCGTCAGTCCGCCTGGTTTCTTCACGGTTTTGTTCTGCTTTCTCTCTGTGGTCTGGGGGCCCCAGGAACTCATTATGGCAGAGCTGCAGGAGGAGATTCTGAGAATCCCTCAGACAGCAAAGAGATCAAACCAGTCAGGCCTAAAGGAAGCCAGCCCAGAACACTCACCGAGAGGGCCGATGCTGAGCTGAAGCTTCGACACGTTGCCCACCCGATGCGGAGAGCCAGCTCATCGGGAAAGCCTGTGATTCTGGGGAAGACTGAAGGCAAAGGGGCAAGGGAGTGACAGGGCATGAGATGATTAGACGGCATCCCCGGCTCAAAGGACCTGATCAAACGCCAGGAGATAACACAGGACGGAGGAGGCTGGCACGCCGCCGTCACGGGTGGAAGAGTCACACACGGCTTAGCGCCTGCACGGCAGCGGAGGCGGCACCGCCCAGAGGGCTCTCTCGCCAGTGTGCGGCGACTTCTCCCACCTGCGGGGACGGGCTACCAGGGAGGGCAGGACGTGGAGGGGGGGGGCGATGGAGACAGTCCGCAGGCCCCCCACCTCCTGCCCGCGGGACTCAAGGTGCCACGGTCCCCGCAAGCGCTGGTCCAGCGTCTCCTGCCAGGCTTTCTGGAGCTGGTTCCAAGGGCAGGCAGGCCTTCACCAGAGGGCCAGCTGTGCTCGTAAGGCTTAACTCTCTTTTAGCCTGCCTGTTCTTGCTGATGCTCTCTGTCTTAGGGGTTTAGGAGCTGCCATGCCGTGCTCAGAAGTCACACTGCAATTGTCCTCAATCCCACCGGCTCAGCCATTCATCTCCCTCTGCCTTCCAGAAACGCTGACGGAGCAGGGGTCCTGGGGGCTGTGCTCTCCCAGGACACGGCTCTTCGGCTATGAGGCATGAGGCAGCCTGGCTCCCCTGCAGAGACTCTGCCTCCCCTCCAGCCTCAGATAGCAGCCCAGAAACCGGCTTCTCATGGCCTTTCCCCTGAAGGGCACATGGGGACCCCAGGGGCAGAAGTCCTTCTCTGAAGCAAAAAACAGGGCCAAAATGGAAAATGCTTTCTCAGGGTCCTCGCCGCTGTGTGGGGCCGCGGCCGTGGCTGTTCCTGGTGTGGTCCGTGGATTAGTCTGTGGTGCGTGTGCTGGTTGCACGTGAGGGTCTCAGAGACGGCTCCTCTGGGCGTGGCTGGGAAGGGGCTCTCTCTCCCTCACTCTGTTGTCACTGTTGCTCAGCCAGGTCTGACTCTTTATGGCCTTCTGGACTATAGCACCCAGGCCTCCCTGTCCTTCACCATTTTCCTGGAGCTCACGCAGACTCGTGTCCACCGAGCTGGTGATGCCATTCGCCCATCTCATCCTCTGTTGTCTCCTTCTCCTCCTGCCTTCAGTCTTTACCAGCATCAAGCTCTTTTCCAATGAGTCGTCTCTGCATCAAATGATGAAAGCATTGGAGTTTCAACTTCAGCATCAGTCCTTCCAATGAATGTTCAAGGTCGATTTCCTTAGGACTGACTATTTGATCTCCTTGCAGTCCAAGGGACTCTCGAGAGTCTTTCCCAGAACCACAGTTCAGAAGCAGTAATTCCTCAGCCTTCAGTCTCCACTATGGCCAGCACTTTTAGCCCATGCTATTAGAAACAAGAAAAGAGGCACAAATCTGGACCAACAGGAAGGGCAGGCTTGAGACCTCTGCGTTCTCTCTGTATCCTGGCTGGGGGGCCCTCAGCAGCATCCCTACATACCTCCACCTGTGAGTATGTCCTCTCCGAGGTTACATCATCCCTCATCCCCAGTTCTTCACGTGCAGGCTCAGGGGTCCACAGTCCACCTCCCCAGTGGACATGGTCTCACAGGACTCCATGACCAGGTCCTGCCCCTTCAGACAAACTGGAGCAGCTTAGGAGTCTGCCTGCTGGTTTGATAGATGAGGTATCCAAGACCCTTGAAGAGCATTTTCCCAGGATCACAGAGCCCACGTCCTGCTCAGTGCCTGGCTCTCAGGGGCCTCACTCGAGTTCCCCACGACAGCAAGGAGCCTCTCCCTTCCTGCCGTCCTACCAGTGCTGTTGGCAGGTCCAAGTAAGCACCTGTTGAGTGACTGAGTGAGTGAATTAATGATGCCCTTCACAGCTGACCCTTATCCATCTGCACAGGCTGCCCTGCCGGGCTGACCACCACCTCCAGAGAAGCCAGGCTTGCAGACAAGAAAACTGCTTCTGGAGGAGCCGGGAGCAGCTCGTTGGCCCAGAATCCACCCCCCACAAGATCCCAGCTCACGCCCCAACAGTCCGATGGCAGGGGACCAGGCCGCCTGCCCCCTGGACCCACGTGTCCATGCGGCCTCACTGAGCGCCCTTCCTGCTTCTCTCTCTGCTGCCCTCCCGTCTGCTGTGTCTCCACTCTGGAGGAAGCGTGTTTCCACAGCACCCCAGGGACCGACGCTGCAGCAAAGCAAACAGGCCTTCGGCACAGATCCTGTGCATTGTAAACACGAGTGTAAACAATACATATCATTGACCCGGAGCCCTGCTTCGGGTGAATGTGAGCGTGCCGGGGAACAGGCGTGTGGGGGTCTCAGGCATGCAGACACGCAAGCGCAGGCATGCGTGCCCTCGCACACACGCGGTGTTACTCTCAATTGCTACACACACGTCAATGCAAATGTCGTATCAGCGCTATTTCTGAACAATGGTTTGCAGAGAACACATCTTCACACCCTCAGGCTGAGAGCAAGTCCTCCATCTCTCACTCTGCCCTGTCTCTCACCCCCTTTTGTCCTCTTTCGCAGCCTCGACAGCTTGCCCGTGCATCCACCCCGTGGGGCCACTATCAATTCAGCTTCATCCTCAGGACAAGTGTCTGTCTCCAGCTCCCAAAGGGCTCCGCTGCCAGCTCAAGTGGTCTTTCTTGAATTCCAAGAAAAGGCACCTTCTGCGGCCCCCAGTGCATACTGCTTGGGATTTGTTCTCTGATGGCTCCCAGCAACGTTCTTTCAATGAATAAAGCATCACACCGTAATACTTGAGGTAAGGCAAGAAGTAAGAGATGGCGTGTTTAGGGTGAGCTAGAAAACCATATGGAAGTCTTCCTGGCTGCATTTAGACAGCCCCATCTGTTCAACCAAAGGATGGCTGAACCCATCCACATTTTCCAGTGATGTTTGTGGATGACATTCGAGGCTTCCTCATCCACCCCCCAGCTTGGGGTGACCTCTCCTGGGCTGGGCACCTTCCCTGAATACTCCTGGCTCAGCTGGAAAACACCCCCCGGCCTCACCTCCTCACCTCTCCGGTGCCTTCTTCCTCACACACAAAACCTGGAGAGCGAGGCTCACTTTCCGCACACTTGGAGTCTGATTGCTTTGTCCTAAGCGCAAAGGGCTGAGAGGACAGGGAGACAGGAGACTGCAGAGAGGCACTGGCTCCTCCAAAGGCCTCGGCCCCAGAAGTATGTTTCCCAAATTGGGTTTTGCCCAGCATGTCGAGGAGGAGAAGCAGTAAGGACCTCGGGGACTATAGGGCGTGGAGTAGCAACCACCTTCATCCTCAGAAACAGTGGTGTCTTGGAACCACACTTTGACGTCGTTGACTACAGGTGAAGGTTGAGTCTCAAGACAGACCCCCTGGTTATCTTTGAGGCTAGTGAGGTTCTACTATGTGCTGGATTTTAGCCTGATAGCGATTTCTCTCTCTTTAAATTGAAGTATAATTCATCTACAATGTTGTGTAAATTTATGCTGTACAGCAAAGTGATTCAGATATATATATGTACACACATATTCTTTTACACTTTTTCATATTTTTTCCACTATAGGCTGTTCTTACAGGATATTAGGTAGAGCTCCCTGTGCTGTGCGGTAGGTCTTCATTGTTTATTTTATATATAGTACTACGTAGCTTTTAATTCCAAATGCCTAATTTATGCCTCTCCACTACTGTCCAGTTTCATAAGCACAAATCTGTTTTCTATGTCTGCAAGTCTATTTCTATTTTGTAAGTAAGTTCCCTTGCACTATTTTCTTAGATTCCACCTGCAAGTGATAACGTATGGTAATTGTCCTTGCCTGGCTTACGTCACTTGCTGTGATCATACCTAAGTCCATCTGTATTGCTACCAATGACAACATTTCACTTATTTTTATGGCTGAGTAGTATTCCATTACGTATACACACAGCACTTCTTCCTGCATTCGTTTCATAGCTATGTCTGAGCACACGGAGCAGCCAGGCACCAGAAAGCGGCGAGAATGCCAGGATGAAGCCAAGCTCACGGAGTGTTTGTGGGTCAGATTTCACCAGAAGTCTAAACGCAGAGGAAAGGAGCACGCAGAAGACTGGAGGCAGGGGGCCCAGCCCGAGGTTCACAGCCCCAACCAGGAACACACAGCAATCTGTAAAACAGCACCCAGCAGTCAGGTTCCGAGAACCCCACTTTATTTGAAAGCCTGAGTTACCAGGAAGGAAGGGATGGACACCATTTTCAACGGAAAATTGCTGGAAACTACTGGCTGGAGTGTTCCCAGCCTCAGCAGATGCCCCAGCACAGCGCCGACAGCTGCAGAAACCACCTCTTGCTTCACAGATTCCCCCCAAATGTAATACAATCCTGCTCCGAGTCTCCGTTCCAGGACTCAGCTACATAAATAAAAGTTCCAGGAGGAATAAATCTTTAGAGGCAACAGGGAGATGAACATTTTCAGACAGTTTCGTAAACCTGTGAATGGTATTTAAATATTGAGAACGTGAGCCCAGCTGGGCATGCTGTGAACTCCTCCGTCCTGACAGCCTTGTCATAAATGCTGAAATTCATAAAACAACAGTCTCCTTCCTGGATCACAATCCATTAATCTGGCTGACCCGCTGTCCTTAACTGCACGCTCCAAACCCAAGCCCAGTGGAGTGTGTGCAGGCGCGTATGTGTGTTTGGAAGAACACGAGTGTGGGCATGCGTGCATCTGTGCCGCTCTTTCATGGCCGTGACATGTTACTGAAGGATGTTGATTTCCAATGCTGTGTTAATGTCTCCTATACAGCAGTTGTACGTGGATATACGTTCTTTTCCATATTCTTTCCCACTGTGGTTTATCACAGGGTTTGAATGCAGCTCCCTGTGCTACCCAGCAGGCCTTGCTGTCCATCCACCCCATGTACGATAGTTTGAGTCTGCCAACCCCAAACGCCTGCTCCACCCGCCCCTGCTCCCTTCCCACTTGGGAACCACAAATCTGTTCTCTAGGTCCATGCGTCTGTTTCTGTTTCATAAACAAAGTTCATTTGCGCCATGTTTTAGATTGCATACATAGGCAATATCGTATGGTATTTGTCCTTCTCTTTCCGACTCACTTTACTCAGTGAGATAAGCTCTGCGTCCATCCATGTTGCCGCAAGAGGCATTATTTTCTCCTTTCTTTTGGTGCAGCTCATTTTTAGACGTGTCATTTCTTGGCTCCTTCTCCAGCTGGGAATTTTAAATGCCTTGTGTTTTGAGAAAACCTATAAGGATGAACATGTGGATTTTGGAGGGTGAGAACAAATAAGGAATACTGATACATTCTGGTTGATTATTTTGACAGTTTTGAATCCCCATAGTACTTTTAAAAGCAAATCTTGTGAAAGTCTCTACTCTGCTCAGTTGGCCAGAACAAAACGCAAACTTGAGAACCGTCTTTGTGTTATGCATTGTGTGCTATTTAGTCTGGGCCCTTGGGCTATGAAAACCTGTCCACATCCACGGGCATCAGCACCTGTCTGGCATTAGTAACCAGTCTTGATTTGGGGAACACTGGGCTGAAACTCTGGACATCAGAGAGGGTCCTGACAGACAAAAGGGTTCTCCTCCAACATTTAGAGGCTTCCTAGGTGGTTCCAGTGGTTTAAAAAAAAAAGCAACAACAAAAAACTGCCTGTCAATGCAGGAGATGTGAGTTCAATTCCTGGGTCAAAAAGATCCCCTGGAGAAGGAAATGGCAACCCATTCCAGTCTTCTTCCTGGAAAATCCCATGGGCAGAGGAGCCTGGTGAGCCACAGTTCATGGGCTCACAAAGAGTTGGACACCACCGAAGCGACTTAGCACACAGGTTTTTCACCCTTTGGATGAACTCTTCATGTTCTTGTGCAGCTCAAACTAGATAGTCAATGCCTTTCCAGCACCAGGCGACCGGCCATGAGACTTGCTGCTGCTATTTTTAACCCATCATGTTGTGTAGACAGTCTAGAGCTCTTACAGGTGGCTTCATACACTGTGTGTGATATCCAGGGGTATAAACCATGGGCAGAAGTGACTGGAAGTAAGAATGAGACCACAGCAAATGTCGGAGACAACGGGTAAAAACACATTCAGGATGTGATAAGACGTCAGTGGTCTAGAAGCCTCCAACACCACTCACGATGACTCGGATCTGGAAACCACCTGAGGGGTTGCCCGTGAGGACATTAAGGTGAGGAAAGACTGGAGTATCACCCAAAGCCGCTCGGTGACTAACTGGGTGTTCTGTCCTTGGGGAGCAGGGTTCTGCCATGAAGTTGGCCGCCATCTTGGTCGTGAGTCTGGGCAGAGGCTGGTCCGAGCAGGCTTGCCTTCCCATCAGTCATGTCTCTTTTGCTGATCTCAGAAGGTGGGCACCAGCCTCAGTCCACATAACAGAAAGGGTGAGTCACACGCTTGTAAGCCATATCACTGCCATTCTTTTATAAATTATTTATTAAGCACTCTTCGTGGACAGAGGAGCTGGTGGGCTGCAGTCCTTGGGGTTGCAAAGAGTCAGACATCACTGAGTGACAAAGCAGAGCACAGCACATGCCTTGATGTTGGCGCTGGAAACACTCATCTCTGCTGTTGTGGGGGAGACAGACAAAATATACAGACGATGTTAGAAGTGCAGGTTAAAACAAAGCATGGGAACTAGTGTGGGGAGCCCCCGGGGGGAGGCTGGATCGCTGTTTTAAATGGACCGTCAGGGAAGGTCTGATTGGAAGAGTAAAACCGAGCAGAGGCCTGGAGGAAACGAGGGAGAGGCAATTGCCGATCCTCTAGTCGAAGCAACTGAATATGACGGGCTATTTTAAATCCCCGGCACCACTCATCAAATTTTATTTCTCAGTCAAAGCTTGCAGAAACTTTCCAGGAAGTTTCAAAAAACTTTCCCTCTGAAGCAAAATGCAGTAGCAGGTCCGCTCTAAAAGCACTGAGGAGTGAACAGCCCCTCTGGCTGTAAACCTAACGTCTGCAATTTACTGTGTACCCATCTCAGGTGGTAAAATACATACACCACATTGCAGGGACACAGACGCAGCTTCGTCACGGAGGCAGAGCATGCAGACAGCGATCAGGGTCTCATGAAAAAAGTTCAAGATGTCAGCAAGCCAGTTATGAGCTGTGTGATCACAAGCAAGTCACTTAAAAATCTCTGGGTCTCAGGTTATCCACATGACAAAGTGAGACTGCATCTGCTATGCCCGGAATGTAGAGTAGCTGGGAGCTGCAAGGACATGATGGATGAGAAGATGCTCACAGTATCAAATCATTCCCCCGAGAGGGTCCTGCGCTTGGTGCAGGAGCCTCAGGGCTGGGAAAGCTGCAGTCCTGGTACTTGAGCTGCTGACATCACAGAGAGGAAACAGATGCGGGGAGAGCCATGGCTGAGGCGTGTCTGAAACGCACAGGAGGGGCTTCCGAGTCTACACGTGCAGGGCGGCTGGTGGGTTTCCCACCTGGAAAACCTCCTGTGGCCCAAGGTTAAACACGCTGAGCTACGTGTTCAAGCAGCACTTTAGGGGTGTAGTCAAGCTTGCGTGAGATCCCTGGCGGTGCTCGTGGCGGATGTGCTGATGGCATGGCTGCAGCTGCCCCGGAGGGGCCCATGGCACTGGGCCCTGGAGACCTGAGTCACGAGGGAGACATGGGGGAGGTCCCAGGAGAGGGGCTGGAGTCAAGACCCTTAAAAAACGCCACCTCCTGGTAGGGCAGTGGATGAGCAAAGAAAATACTGCCTCCCCATGCAGACCGCGGATAAAACAGGAGCCGGCCCTGAGAAGGGGAAGCTGGGTCTCAAGTGGCTCCATGTGTTCACACTGCACTCAGTTGCTTTCACTCTCAGGCACACGGTTGAGGAAAACACCCACCCGCCCTGGTGGCACTGCCTACACACACACAAAAGACAAAACTACCACCCAGGACTTCCCGGGATTTCAAAGGGCACAAACTAACTAACATCAGGTAAAACACACCAACAGTGAAACATATGGTTTGGTGGGGGAAGGGGTGGAAGACATATACACAAGGTTTAATATTCTATATTAAACAGATAGGTATAATATGCTTAAAGAAAATAAATTTTTGAGTAAAAATGTGTTAAAAGAATGAGACAATCAAAAAGATCAGGCATATTTGAAAAGCAAATAAGGATTTTCAAAGTGAAGCATCGCATCAGTTGAATTTAATTCTCAAAGAATGGGTTATATTGAAGGTTCAAAATACCTGAGCAGAAGACAGTCGAATACAAGAGAGGCCTCAGTGAACCACCGGAAATTGAACACAGAGCGATTCAGATACAGGAAATATGAAAGACAGTTTAAGCGGAATGGAGGGCAGAGTGGGAAAGCCAGTCACATCTAAACATGCCTTCTTGAAAATTATATAGGAAAAAATATACTTGGGCCTATGGTTTTTCCAGTGATCACACACAGAAGGGAGAGGGGACCACGCAGAGGGCTAAGAGCTGAAGAACTGATGCTTTGGAACAGTGGTGCTGGAGGGCACTCTAAGGAGTCCCTTGGATGTCCGGGAGATCGGACCAGTCAGTCCTGAAGGTCAGCTCTGAGTGTTCACTGGAAAGACTGATGCTGGGGCTCAAGTTCCAGTTCTTTGGTCACATGGTGTGAGGAGCCTACTCATTGGGAAAGACTGGTGATGGGAAAGATTGAAGACAGGAGAAGGGAAGACAGAGAGGAGGAGTTGGTTGGACGGCATCACAGGCTCAAGGGACAGGAGTCTGAGCAAACTCTGGGAGAGAGTGAAGGACAAGGAAGCCTGGCGTGCTGCAGTCCATGAAGTCTCAAAGAGCTGGGCATGACTTAGTGATGAACAACAGCAGAAAAGAGGAAGGAAGGAAAGGAAGGAAGAAAGATAACTGATAATCCAGATAACTGAATTGAGTTAATATCAAGATACATCAATGGAGAACCCCAACTCAAAGGAAAAGAAGACTGTACAAGCATCCAGATTACCTGCAAGGAGGTGGCTTGAAATACAGCTTATATTTCAGCAGTAACAATGGAAAACAAAGGGAAATAGAATTCTGTCTCTACAGAGTTACACTCACATTTTCAGCTGGGAAACTATTATTCAACAATGAAGGTAAAAGACATTCTTCTATAATTAACACTGGGATAGTTTATCTCCCTAAAGACATGTCTAGTATATCTATTTTGGAGGGAAGGAAAAAGGTGGATAAAAGATTACTGACCTAAAAAAAGAAAAAAGTAAGCACAATTGTAAACCTAAACTAATGTTGATGATAGAGGATAATCATGATGGGTAATTTCTGCAGCTACAGTGCTGTTAATTAATCATCAAAATAGAATTTGAAGACATCTCCTAGCCACACAGGTGTGATTCACTAGAAAGGAGGAAAAATTGTAAAACTGGGGGGTGCGGTACCTGGGTTGCAGCAGGTACAGGGCTTTCAGAGAGGGAAGGTGCCGTGGCCCTTCCCTTGAACAACCCAAAGCCCACGGAGGTGAAGAATTTGCAGACTGGCGACTGGCAACGTTGCTCACATCACTGGCTGTGTGGTGCCTCTTCCTTCACAAAGCTGACCCCACGGCCTCTCACAGGGGCTCCTGAGAACTTCCTGTGGGGATGTCAAGGGATTGGTCCTCCCGTCCTTCGGCCTTGCCCACTTCCTCCAAGTTTTCCACCTTGCATTCTCTTCCTCACACTCCTGTCCCTTTGAGTGGCTTCTCTCAGCACATTGCTTTGAGGGAGCATCAGTATCCTCAAGGTCAAGTCTAGGCTCCTTGGCATTCATGGCCCTTCACTCCTGTCCTCCAATCTTCCCAAGCTCAGTTCTCAAATGTGGGATTGGTCCCCAAGCCCAGCTCTCTTTCAACACACGAGTATGTGTGCACACAGGCACCCACACATGGGTGCTTGCTTGCACGATCACACGTACACACACAGGCAAGGACTCACACATACACACACGTGATGACACGGCCCGTTTCCTCCATCCTCAGTGCTCTTTCCACCACCCAGGCCCTAGAGACCTTCATGTCCTCTGCAACTCCTACCCCCGCATATGCTTTGCCCCTCCTTGTCTGAGTACTGTTATAGAACAATGTTTGTGTCCCCAAAATTTGCGTGTTGAAACCCTAAGCCCCTATACCGCCATATTTGGTGACAAGATTTTCACAAAGTAATCAGTGCTCATTGAGAGCATGAGGGTTTTGTCCTAAACCCAAAGGATAAATGCCCTTATAAGAAAAGATGTCAGAAAACTTCTCTCTCCTCTCCCTCTCTCTCTGGGCACAGGTACCAGGGAAAGAGCATGTGAGATGCAGTGAGAAGGTGGCCGCCTGCTATCCAAAGGAAGTCAACGCTCTGGTACCTCATTCTCAACCTTCCGGCCTCCAGAACTGTGTGCAATACGTGTCTGGTGCTTTTCTGCAGCGGCTCGAGCAGACGAGCACAGCTGTGAGCACCCATCTGGGTGCTCAAGGCGTTCCGTGTTCACTGCCCTCTCCACACCGACTGCTCTGCACGCCACTGGCCTCGTTAGTTACCTGTCCCCTGTGCCCTACAAACGACTGTAAGGGCCAGCCTTATGCTTCACTGACTGTATCTCCTTCACAAGGCGGAATTCCAAGAGCACGGTAACCCAAGTGCTGAGAAAACATCTGATGAGGGAACAAAAGGTTCCCCACGTCAGGACAGCGGTCTGGCTAAGGCAGTCGGGCACAGAAACTGGGGGTGTCCATTAAAAGATGTGACCGTGTATGCGCTTCTGATTCGGCACAAAAGAAAAAGCATGTTCAAGATGATCTCTCTTCTCCTGATAGTCCATGTGCTTCTCGGCTTCTTTGTCATCA
The DNA here is from genome assembly GCA_006408675.1 of Madoqua kirkii. Taxonomy (NCBI): domain Eukaryota; kingdom Metazoa; phylum Chordata; class Mammalia; order Artiodactyla; family Bovidae; genus Madoqua; species Madoqua kirkii. The sequence goes on along the minus strand of SJYC01013815.1, from coordinate 4,264 downwards.
AGATTAATATTTATCAGAATAATTATTTTCAAATAAGATAATAGCCAATATTTCAAGCATAAGCTTTCTGACGCATGCAGGGAATTCTGCACAGTTTCAAAATTGTTCATCAAATCCATTCTAGCTTGAGACAAGTATAGGTTGAGTGTGTGTCATTGGCTTACAGACCAGGCACGGTACACTGGATACAGCAGAGCTCAGTCCCTGGACCCTGAGTGGACATGAAGATCTTTGGCACATCTTGGAGACTGAGGTGTCTCCTCAGATACATCAATCCTCAGGCGTGTCCAGCTTTTGTCATTTTAGTCTAGAAAATTCTCCCTAATACGTTCTTTGAAAACGTTCTGTTCCACATGGATGCAACTAGACATTATCGCACTAAGTGAAGTCAGAAAAAACAAATACCAGATGATATCACATACACGTGGAGTCTGAAATATGATACGGGCCTGCCTGTGCAACAGAAACAGGCTCAAGGACACGGGGGAGGGGCTGGGTGAAGCGGAAGTCGGGCTTAGCAGATGCAAACTAATGTATATATATATCACCTGTTACATGTTATACGCTGGGTGGAGTAAGAACAAGGCCCTACTGTATATATATAATATAACCTATTACATGTTATACACAGGGTGGAGTAACAAGGTCCTCCTCTCTATATATAATATAACCTATTACATGTGACTCACAGGATGGAGTAACAACAAGGTCCTACTCTCTATATATAATATAACCTACTACATGTTATACACAAGGTGGAGTAAGAACAAGGTCCTCCTCTATATGTATAATATAACCTATTACATGTGATTCACAGGATGGAGTAACAACAAGGTCCTAGTGTAGAGCTCAAGGAACTATATTCAGTATCTGTAATAATAAGCTATAGTGGGAAAGAATATGAAAAAGAACAGATATGTGAATCACTCTGATGTATAGCAGAAATTAACATAACATTGCAAATCAACTATAATTCAAGAAAAAAGAAGACCCTAGTCTGCACACCTCCGAGGAAAAGGTTTTGCTCCCCTCCTGGACCACATTCAAAGCAATGACTCTTCGTTTGGTTTCTAACTCCTCTAAAGGGGTCTGCTTATCGGGCCTGGGCTGGCTGAACTTTCTTGCCGCTGGCCTTTGCCAGTTGGGCACCTAACCTGTGTCGAGTCTTCCTGTAAGATCATTAAGCCCCTGTCCTTCTGTTGACTGCCCAGAGGATGGCACAGAACTGCACAATTACCAAAAATTGAAAAATAGGTTTATTTTTCATCTGGCAGCGGGGTTGAAGAATGCACATGGTGTTGAGATTTTTAAAGATTTTTTAAGATATAAAAACTTCATTGGAAGAATGTTCCTTATTAGACAGACGGCAAAGAGAAACCTCAGGTCTCAGGGGAAGTATTTGAAGCTCAAGCTCCGTAATGATTTTCAAGTTCAAAGTTGGGCTGCTCCACTCTTGTTAATGAAGCACCCCAGCCCCAGGCTCTGCAGGTGGTTATGTCAGCCCCACTAAGATGGAAGCACCTGTTTCCTTATTAGAGTGTCGCCTGCCCGCCCCTCTGCATTTGGGTCGAGTCAGTTACTGCGGGCAGCCGTGAGGAAGACCACAGCGACTCCCGTCTTCATCACTCCTGCTCCAGCGTGGGGAAGGGGCTCAGCGGTTAGGGGCAGAGGGGTTGATGTGAAGAAACCTGTGTGTCCTTATCCGTGAGAAATACAGCTCCCTTTTAGGGAAGACCTTTAAGGAAATTCACACGGTTTTAACAATCAGGCCTATGAGCACACAACTGCACATCGTTTATCACAATTTGTCTCTTGTCAAATAGGCTTCAGCCTGGGACGGAAATGGCATAGTGTCCAAATGACTCCTCCTTCACACAGGGGCTGCTGCAGTCATATCAGAGATCCTGGATTTGGGGCTTGGAAATAGCCATCTCCTGCCATCCTGCACCCGAGCCCTCAGAAGAAGAGGTTCTCTTCCAAGAGAGGCTCAGAGAGAAGGCATCGGTACCCTCCCCGACGCTTGTTTCCCCCTGGACTTGACCCCCCAAGAAGCACCTGGCCCAGACCCCCTCCTCTCTGTCCTCCAGGCTCCAGACTGAACCCGGTGATTTCAGCACCAGCTCTGCGGCCGTGGGTGAGCCTGGCACCGCGGGGCAAGCAGAGAAAGCAGGACCTCAGGAGAGCTCTCTCCTCCATTAAAGATTCCAGTGAGCCCCTCTTTTTCTCCCTCAGTAAATCCTGAAGGTCTGTCGATGGTGCTGAGAGCCAGCCCTCGAGATTTCAGATCCTCTCCCAGCCCATCTTGCGGGTCTCATCGGGCCTCACCGTCTCCCTCCTGCATGAGCCAGTCTCTTCACGCCCACGATTTTCAGGTCCTACTTTCTCATCCTCAGATGCCCCTTTCTGTTATTTAATCCATCCAGCTTCTACTGACCCCTGAGTCTGACCTTTTGTGACCCTCCCTGGACCTTTAGGAAAAGTCCATGTCTCTTCCTCATGGACCCTTTATCAGCTTCAGGAAGGGGGAGGACCCCTGAGAACCCACCCCCTGGTACTGAGCCTCCGCTTTAAATGGCGGCTCTGCCCCTAGAGAGCCTCTCCATCCTTCAAGACTCAGCTCAGGCCTGCTCTTCTCAAGACCCCTGGGTCCCCAGTCAGCTCGGGCTGCCTGCTATAGATCAGGAGGGGCCCTGGGCTGTGTTTACGTCCCTTGGTTCCAGAGGCAGGAAGACCAAGGTCAAGGCCCCAGCAGCTTCAGTGCCTAATGAGTCTCTCTTCCTGGTTTGCAGACGGCTGCCTTCTCACATGTCCTCAGCTGCCAAAGACAGAGCCTCTCTCCTGCCCCTTCTTAGAAGGGCACAGATGCCATGTCTGGGGCTGCACCTGCACAAACTGTTCCCCTCCCACAAGCCCGCCCCAACACCGTCAGGTCGAGGATGAGGCTGTAATGTGTGAGCGTCCGAGGTGATGGGCACCGCTCCTCCTGTGACTTCCTGATCCCTCTCCTTCCTGTCATGGTTCCTCACGGTGCCCCGTCCTCACACACAGGCCTGTGGCCTGCCGTCCAGGAAGCCCCCATCCCTCTCTTCCTCTGGCCCTTGTTTCCTGCTTCAATCAGGAGCACACCTTAGGGTCACCGAGTGTCCACTGCCTTAGTTTTGCATGACCAGCCGCATCCAAAGCTGCGGGGGAGAAAGAACCGTCACTCCACTCCTGGCCCACCTAGACACGTGGCCGAGGCTCCAGCAAACAGGCCCTGGGCTCGCGGTGGGGCGGGGCAGGTGCAGACTGGCCCCAGCCCCAGGTGCTGGGGAAGCACCCTCCCTGAGCCCGTTCTCAGCGTCCAGGAGCAGGAGAGAGCGCACACACGTCACTGGCAAGAGCGCCACCCAGAACGCCCCAGCTCTGGCACCAGCCGTTGGCCTCCAGGGACACCTGGGTTGTCTCGACAAGTTTCTGTGAGTGAAAGAGAGCAGGCTGAGAAGGGGGAGGAGGGAAGGGCTGGTGTTTGTAGGGCGTCCCCCAGGCTCTGTGTGCTTCTCTGGGTGCCCCCCCTGTATCCTTGCCACGACTCCCTGAAAGCACAAGAACACCCCTTTCACAGGTGCAGAACCCAGGGCTTAGGTTCAGTGGCTGGTGGCAAGGCTGGGGCAGAGCCCCAGTGAGTCCTCTGGTTCCCCGGCCTCAGACCCTCTGCCCCGGGGCCGGGGCCAAGGATCTTAGCGGAGCGAGCAGACGTCATTAGGGCTGCTGTGATGGGGACGCCCTGGTGCCAGCCCCCGGCCCTGAAGGCCCCCTTGCAGCTCCCTGCCCGCTGCTGCTGTGTGCCCTGTGTCCACACTCAGACACCTTCATCCTCCACTCCACACCAATCAGTGAGGCCGGCTCTGCTCAGATCAATTTCAATTCGTGTAAAATTTAGGAAGTCTTAGCGGGGAGCGAGCATTGGCCTTTCAATGTGTGCAAGCAGGGGCATCGACTTAAAATCAGGTCAGCTCTCTCTGGAGCAGGACACTGGTTCCACAGCCACAGCCCCAGGGCTGAGCCGGTGTCCACGCTGGCCAGGGTGGCTCTGCTTCAGGCTGGTTTTCTCTCCCTGTTCTGCTGGGTGACACTGTGGGGCATGACGTATCCCCTCCCAGCGTCCTTGGCAGCCTGACCTCAGCTTCACTAAGGACCAGTAAGGGCCAGGGCAGGAACATCAGTGAGTGAGGCCGGGGGAGGACCAAGGCTCCTCCAGCTCGGCTTCAGATGGCAGGCGGAG
>SJYC01013814.1:0-58672 GCA_006408675.1 Madoqua kirkii | reverse complement strand
TGTCCACGCTGGCCAGGGTGGCTCTGCTTCAGGCTGGTTTTCTCTCCCTGTTCTGCTGGGTGACACTGTGGGGCATGACGTATCCCCTCCCAGCGTCCTTGGCAGCCTGACCTCAGCTTCACTAAGGACCAGTAAGGGCCAGGGCAGGAACATCAGTGAGTGAGGCCGGGGGAGGACCAAGGCTCCTCCAGCCTCGGCTTCAGATGGCAGGCGGAGGTCTAGGCTGGGGCGGAGGGGAAGGGTTCAGGAGCTCGGCAGGCTGAAGCATGTGGGCCTGAGCTGAAAGTGGAGAAATTACCACTCGGCCAAGGCCTTGGGTTTTCTTTTTCTTCAACTTAAGTTTGAAGGAGTAAGAGCTATATATATATATATATTTGTGCTTTTTTATTTAATTTTTTCTCTCAGGATCATAAAGTGAAAGTATTTAAATTCATATTTCAGGAGATAAAAGAAACCTAACATCTTTCATCCACTTTTATGCATTCTTACTAATTTTTTTTTTAACATTTTGTACTGGCATCCTGAAGGGTGCAATTTCATGAGTCAGGAGAATAAATAACAGATAAAAATAAATGTCGTTCTCAGCAAAGGTGTGAGCTTTCCTTAGGGGTGAAAAAAATGAATGCATGGAAGAGGCGACAGAGCCTCCGGACAGAGCCTAGCAGAAGCGGGGTGAGGGGTGTGGACAGTGCCTGGGGTCAGCACCCCGAGGGAGAGCCTGCCCAGGGAACACCCCCCACCCCCGCCCCCGCCAGGACACGCTTTCCGGAGGAGGCTGGTGGTGTTGGGAACGCCCTCACATTTCACAGCCCTTGCTCAGCAGGTTCATTGGACACCTGGAGAGCCAGGGCTGCAGGGGCTGGAGAGCATCGAGAGGCTTTTTGGTAACGGAGACTCTTCCGAGCTTGCGACGTGCAAGCGGCATGGCAGGAATCTCATGCGCCTCGGCTGGTTCCTAAGATGTAGCCAACGACCCTGAGTGGAAACAAGTATCCTTGCCCATAGCGGCGCGGGATCTAAGTGCGCGCATGTGCGGAGCACCCCAAGCCGTGCACGTGCGGCACACGACGGGCTGCCCTGAGACGTCCCTGCCTCCCAGCTCTGCCCAAAGCCCATCCTCAAGCCCTGAGTGGCCGAGAACTCTGGGGCTCCTTGATTATGAGAGTCGGATCCCCACGCGATGCTGGCACCCCCGGCCCTGCCGGGAACGACTCCTCGGCCCCCAGAAACTCATCCCTCTTCCGCCTCCACCCCCGTCAGCATCCTGCTTCGAAGACCTCACACAGCTCTCCAGACCTTTCCTTAGGGCGGAGCTCCTCCAGACACAGGCGCTGAAAACCAAGGAAGCAGCAGCCGTGTCTGGATTCAGGAAGCGCAGCTAGTTGGGCGGGTCTATCCACACTCCTCCCTGTGCCTCTAGGCTGGATCCTCAGTGTTCGCAGCGATCCTGAACTCACTTTAGGGCTGATGGTTTCAAGGTGAAGCCCCACACGTGACTTGTAGGTTCTGAACTAAAGGGCCCAGATCTGGGCGGCCGGCTCTCCCTGGCAATCTCCTGGAAAGTGTCGTCCAGATCGACCTTGAAGCTGGTCCTTCGGGGGTTTCAGAATCAGATCTCTGCCCCCACGGCTTCCTGGTGCACCAGGCCTGGGGCTCAGACACGCCCCCAGGCCTGAGGACCTGCCAGGGTTCTGGGCTGCGAGGTGGCCGGGAGGGGGCAGGCGGGAGGTTGCCTCCAGAGTGTTGGGGAGGCTGGTGTGGGCGCCAGGGTTGAGGGCGGCCCTGCGGAGGCTGGCGGTCCCCACGGGCTCCCCAGCAGGGGCAGCCCACGCCTGTCAGCTCCCCGGTGCCTTCCTGAGTGCTCGCCGAGAATAGAAGCAGCCTAATAAGGCAAAAGCGCTCTGCCGTCTTGTTGCTGAGAGATCAGTTACAGAGGAAAAGCCTGCCGCAGACTTCAGTGACACTGTCGGCGAGAGAATCGTCCCTCTCAGAACCCTGAGCTGGCGGTGCTGGGAGCACGTTCCCCACCGTCCGGCCTCTTCCCAAGGCTGGTGGAGGTCCTGGGGCTCGGGGAGCATAGCTGGGCATCCCGAGTGTGCTGGCTGTTAAACAAGGCATCTACGTGCCAGGGGCCAGGGAGGGTCGCACCGCTGACACAGGGGCGGAGGAGTGTAGGTGGGGGCACAGGAAGCCCCGGGGAAGCTGGAAAGGAGGCTGAGTGCCTCCAGGGTTCCACGGACTGCAGAGGTCTGCATCAGCCCATGTGCCCCAAGAGCGGCAAGTGAAGACAGTTAGCCAGCCTTGGCGGACAAGCTCCAGGAGCCAGAGATGCTCGGAAGGGCAGCTGGAGGGACAGGCTGACCCTCAGATGGAGTAGCCATCATCACCCACCATGTACGGTCCCACGCAGCCAAGCACACCTGGAGCCCTTCCGGGGGCCGTGCCGGTGACCCTGGAAAGGCAGAAAGGCTGTGTGCATCTGCCGTTAGAACCAAGGTGCTCAGCCTGCCCCCGAGGCGGGTGGAAGACCCTCCTGTGCCCCCGCCCCGCCTTTGGCCTCCATGCTCCTTGCATTCCAGTCCCTGTGGACAGACTTCAGCTGCAGCTGTGCTCAGCACCTGGACCGAGGCGGCGTAGAACCCTGGGGTCCAGGAGACAGCGAGATGCCCTGCAGGCTGATGGTGAACTGAGACCCCAGGGATGAGGAGCCACAGGCTGGAGGAGGGGAGGCTCCACCCGGACCAGTGCTCTCTGCCCACTTGTCCAGCCTGAGACTCGGGTGTTCATCTCAAAGCCCCTTTTACCCGGGAGAGCAGGACCTTGTCCACCTGGTGACGGCTTGGAGCCCCAACTCCAGGCCAGGCACTGGGTACGCAAGAGCAGGCTTGACCCCGACCCCTGGTACTGCAGTCTAAGGGTCTCAGGTCGGGGGTGCCCAGAGGGCTGCGCTCAGGGCCGGGGTGTTCCCTAGGGGGTGCTGTGAACCCTCATGAGGACTGGATTGCCCCGGCCCTCCCGACCCTGCCCTGACTTCCAGGCTGCGTTGCCCTCCTGACGATGCCCTGCGTTCCTCTGGATGGGTCAAACAGCCGCCCTTTGGTTTTGGTTTTGCTTTTGCTCTCGGGCTGAATCGTGGACATCGATTGCAGGCTCCCTAGGTTTCCAGTGTGCTCCATGCTCCTCCGCATCCGGAAGGACTTCAGCTGGCGGGGCGGGGGAGGAGCGTGCGCTCGGAGGCGGGACAGTCTCCCCGCTGACACGCGTTCCTGCCGTGTTGTATGCGGGTCTCCCAGCTGAAGAGTGACAGAGGGGGACGAGAGTTAGAAGTGGCCGCTGGCAGTGCCGGGGAGGCTGTTGGGAGCCGGGACTTCGCAATTCCTCTGGGTCTCCCGAGGCACACGTGGGGCGAGGCCGCCAGTCTCCCCATGGGTTGGAGGCCTCCGTGGCCATGCATGGCTGCTGCGGGCTTGCCAGGGCAGACCTGTGGCCTCTCTCTGCAGCTGCGGCTGAAGGTGGTTCAAGCACGCAGTCTCCAGGCCTCGGTGGCGTGGCCCGCGCACAGAATGCAGGTGGACTTGCTCCCATGCAGGGCCCCTCCGGCATCGGCCACAGCAGTCCCAAAGAGCTCCAGCCTCCGGAGGAAGACTGTGTGGGCCTGCAGAGGGCAGCACCCAGGGATGGCGGAGATAGAGGCCTGTGCGTGTGGCCCGAGGCTCAGAGCAGCAGAGAGACAGCCACAAGGAGGCTCGGGGGCCCAACCCGGCCCCAGAGCCTCCCTCTGGGCCCTTCCAGCAGCAGCCAGGACCCTGCCCCCCGTGGAAATGCACCCAGTCTGAAAACAGATCGGCTTGGCTCCGCAGAATGGTGTATCAGAGGAAGGATGCTTTGTCAGAAGTCCAGCTGCGGCTTTGCAGATGGTGCTACTGTCCAGAGTCTGGAGGGAGGCTGGCCTGCATCAGAGCCTCTCGGCCTGGGGGCCGACCTCCAAGCCAGGCCCTTCGTCCCCTCGCTAGGCCTCCCTGGGGGCCCAGCTGGGCGAGAGCCTGGGCGGAGTGCCCTGCTCCCAGCCTGCGTGGGCTGACTCTGTCTTCTGGGCGGGCAGGTGACCTGAGCCTCTCAAGGTCACACAGACCTGCAGCCTCAGAGCCAGCCTCTTACCTCTCCGTGCCTGCTCTGGCCTCTGGGGTGTGGCTGCCCTGGGGCACGTGGCTGACACTGGGACTCCCCAGGGATGTCCTGGGGAGATGCGGATGTGGGCCTCATTCTCCCTCTGTCCCTGCTCAAGGTCCCCGGTCCCAGGGCAGGGCTACCCACCCAAGATCAAGATGAAGCATGTGCACACGTGTGTCAGAGTGGACCCGGGGCTCCTGGGGGCTGTGGATCTACAGGTGAGGCACCCCGGCTTCACCCTAATGTCTTTCCTGCCTCAGCCACTCTGCACCACAGCACGCTGGCCTTAACTCATCCTGAAAAGGCTCACAGCACAGGCCAGGTCCGGGGGGCCTCACACGCTGTCCAGCCACCCACTCTGGCTCCCTCTGGCCTCCCGGGCCCGAGTAAGCCAGGGTGGGTGAAGTCGGCCACCTGCAGTCAGCTCGATGCTTCCCCGCCTGCCCAGAGCCCTGGAGATGGAGGTTTTGGTGGGCTCCAGGACCCAGCTCGCAGCTCCCCCGCCCTCTCCAGCTCTCAGGATGAGCCAGCTTGATGCCGGTCTCCGTGCTCCGGCCTTTACTAGTCTCTGAGCTGTTGACTTCCGCTTGTGGAACCGGAGGGACCCTCGCCAGGCCTGGGGCTTTCCCGCTGTGACACGGACCCGAGAGCAGGTGTGGAAATGGCTGCCGGCTGCTCCCATTAGGCTGGTCGGCTAAAAGCCAGTCCACCGCGCTGAGGGTGGAGGATCGCCTCCTGCATGCCCCTGACCCTGGCGGCCAGGACGACCGGGCGGAGCTCGACACAGGCCATGTGCTCTCCTGGGACTTTGGGTCGGTCGGTTGTCTCTGAGCCGGATTCGTCCATCTGCACAAGCAGGCTGCTGCTGAAGGCCTAAATGGAGACAGTGAAGATGATGATAAAGCTGTGGCTGCCAGGCCTCGCATGCCAAGTGGGCACTGAGCGTGAGCTGACACCATCATGAGCGAGCAGAGGGCAGCAGGTGAGGGTGGAGAGGGGCGAGCGGGAAGGAGCCAGGCCGACCAGCGGGGCCTCCCAAGGGGTCATGCAGGTAGCCTGGAGAGCACTCCCCCACGAGCCAGGAGAAAGAAGCCCGGTCCTTTGCTCAGAGGAGTCCACTCCGGTCAGATGCAGATCCCCCGCAGCGCTGCTCCAGACTCCAAACCCAGTCCTGGGAGACGGTGGGCACCAGCCCAGCGGGCACCCGTCCTGCAACCTCCACGGGCAGCCACGGAGTCGAGGGCATCCTCTCGGCTTCAGCACTGATGCCTTGCAGGGCGCTGCCCTGCACCCTCTCTCCCCCGGAACCTACTGGAGAGTTTACTCTTCAGTAAATACAGTAATCTGCTTTTGTTTTGTTTTTATTTTTATGGATTAAAGACTGGAGAGCATCTCCTGTGGGACCCCAGCCGCCTCTGTTCACAGACATTCCCTTTGATTCCTGGCCTTTTGCTACTGTGAATCCTGCTGCCATGAATACCCTGCTCATATATTATTTGGCACATGTGTAAGAATGTTTGTACAATAAATTCCTAGAAGCAGAACTGCTGAGTCAAAGGGAGAAACCTCAGTAATTTCACGAGTGTTGCCAGACTATTGAAGTGGTTGGAAAATTTTGCACTCTCCTTGGTGACTTATAAGCGTGACTGTCTACCAGCACCCTGCCAACTTATGGAGACATCAGTGGGGTTTTTGGTTTATTTATTTATTAATTTTGCTTTTCCAACCTGCTGAGTCGAAAACAATATCTTAGTGTAGTTTCACTTTTTCTAGTCTTTTGTGATGAACTGAGAATCCCTTCTTCTGCTTAAGCAACATTTGCATCTTCTTTTTTGGCCAGATCTTCACTCATGTCTTTTCACTGTTTATTGAGCTAGTGTCTTTCTTCATGATTTGATGACTGTCTTTACATTTTAAGAAAATCATCCCATTGCAATGAATACAGACATAGATCTTTGTATGGAAACGCATGTCTACACTTTTTGGTTTATTTCTATTTTCTTTCTTTATATCTTTTGCCCTACTGTTTAGAACATAACAAAGGTGGTGGGGTTCATCGTGTGTTCTTCTGGCTTTCAGTGGTAGTCTCTTAGAGAGGGCTCCCTGACTCTCAAATCATTTCCTAATGTGCCCACGCTTTACAGAGACCTGTGTTCAGTCGGGTAACCGGGAGCAGCCCTGCATCTGGCGATCACTGGCGAGTGACGTGCGGAGGGCGGGCGTCGTTTGGGACTTGCTGCCCGCGAGTGTGGGCGGGACAGCGCGGGAGAGGCCCGTGGAGTCCTGCTTTCAGGGGGTCTGATCTCCACCAGGCCCCACAGGCAGCTCTGAAATGCAACTGGCAGCATGCGCCTCTGCCCTGCTCCAGGGAAAATAGAGTGCACCGTCCGTCCCCAAAGGGCGTTGGCTGCAGGGGGCTCCCAGGCACCCTGGGTCCCCACAGACAGAGGGAGCCTCTGGGGAATCAGTGGGAGCGCTTGGCACCCAGGTCTGCAGCAGCCGGGTAGGTGTGCACAGCCTGGCCAGGGGGCCCGGGGAGGCCTCCATCAGCCACACTTCCCTCCCTCCCTCCTCCTTTCCCTGTTCCCTCCTTCCTCCTCCTCTCCCTCTTTCCCTCTTCCCCTTCCCTCCCTCCTTCTTCCCTTCCCTTCTAGCTTTCTTTCTTTTACATCTTTAAGCAGTCCACTGAGAGCTTATTTGATGTGAGTCATAAGGTAAAGTCTCATCTGATCACTTTCTCTTCACAAGTGGCCACGCTTATCTCCGTGCGTTTATGGAATTGTCCATTTCCCGCCGCTGCTTTGAAAGGATGCTTTTGCCGAGTGTTAATCTCCTTTGTGCCCTTGGTGAACTTCTGTAGTGCATTTCACCGCACTGATTGATCTATTGATATTCCAGTGCCGCATTGCTTTAATTAGTGCAGCTTAGTGTTATGATAGCTGGTAAATAGTGCAAATTCTGACTTTTTAAAACCATGTCTCTCTTACATATTCCTGCTAGCTTATGCAAATAGTTCAACCTGAGATTGCATGTTTACTATACATATTATGTGTATATGTATGTGTATGTGTGTGTGTGAGTCTCCCAGTCGTGACTGACTCTTTGCAACCTCAGGGCCTGTAGCCCACCAGGCTCCTCGGTCCGTGGGATCCTCCAGGCAAGAAGATTGGAGTGGGCTGCCATTTCCTTCTCCAGGGGAGCTTCCCAACTCAGGGACTGAACCCAGGCCTCTTGCATTGCAGGTGGATTCTTCACCATCTGAAACACCAGGGCCAAGCTTGTGTGTGTGTATTACACACACTCCACACTCACAGCACTGGAGATATAAATGAGTATGCAACTGTGACTGGAATAGTACACGTCTGTGAGATCACTTTAAACTCACATATTTCTCGGGAAAATCCTGTATTTCCCAGACATCTGGGTGCTTCTCCAAGCCCGTCAGGTGACTTTCCATTTGTTCAAATAGTCTCTGGGTGAATCCTTCAGCATTGTTTAACACTCTTCTTTGCATAATTTTGCATATCTCTATTTGGGTTTATCCCTACACACTTTTACAATTTTATTCTCCTAATATAAATAGAATAATTTTATCTGTCTATACTTTTTAAATGCGAATTTTGACACATCAAAATGATATAACACACCCACATACATATATGAAAGACAGACAACCATGAGAAAAATCACATAAATGAGAGAATAGAGATATTAAATTATGGAAATATGAAAATAGAAGATGGGCTGGTGAAAATTTTAGCATCACTCAGACAGGAAAAGAGATATCAGCATTCTTGGAGTGCAAATAAACCTGTGAGCAAAGAAATTCGACATGGGAGCTTTGAGAATTTGTGGCTGGAAACAGTGAGTCTGAGCAGGCAGTTTCTGGTGGTAATTTCCTGGGTACGAGATATGTGCAGTTTTTATCAGCAGACTTTGTCTCATTCTCTCCACGGGACCTCTGGATGGCCCCGAGGAATTCTGGGCTCATTTATACGTGAGTGTGTGGCCAGTTCCTGAATCAAGGGGTGGAGACACCTGGTCAGTGATGAGTCTGGACTTTATCTTTAAGCAGACTGAACAATTTGAGAGTGAACTCCAAATTCACCTGCTCATACTGGAAAATGAAAGGTGGGAATAGAATGTTCCATAAGAAAATATTTTTGGATTCAGAATAGGACATGATAGATAAAAGACTTTTTAAAAAGCTGTATGCAAAGGTAACGTTTTCATGTCTATATTGATAAGTGAAATTGGTGTGTATTTTTCTTCTGTGCTCCTGGACTGTTTAAATAGCAAGAGAGAGACTGAGTCAGAGGCAAGGAACCCTTTTGTGCTCTAAAGAAGCCTTTTGGAGCCAATTAGGGTTACAGGAACAGTGATCAAGCTGGGGAGAGCACACAGCATTTTATTAGCTTGGAGGGAGACAACAGGACAAGGCAGCATGGTCTTAGGAAGAACGTTTCTGGGAGAAAAATGCTGAGACTCATTACTGTTCAAGAGTCAGAAACAACTTTTGGAAGAAAATGGAAGATAAACTCAAAAGAAGTAATATAAATAGCAAAGCTTTGTGTTCCTGTATTCACATCAAGAACTTGTCTGAGGATTGTGTGATAATTTTCTTTTGATTTTGGGAGAAATCCAAATATGGGCAACATGAAAGTAACTTGAAAAGCAGCATTTGAGAATAAAATGACATGATGTTGGGAAGGATTTCGGAAGTCATAAAGTGCTGTTAAAATGTTAGGAGACACCTTTGTCATTAGGTAGCCAGGTTGTATCAAGGTCTGAGCACTTTTTCATTAAAGGGTCACCATTAATTTTCTACTAGAGTCAGGTAAAATCTCATCCTTACAGAGTGAAGTATGTTACAGCCTGTCAGGTAGTTTGCAAAAGGATAAGACTGCCACAGCAATACACTACTTTTCTGGATGATGAGATATATATATATATTTTTAATATTTTCCTCCGGTGATATTTTGGAAAATTTTTTCCCTTTTGCTTTTGTTTTCCTGAGTTCTATAGCTGAAAGTTTTAAGTTTTAAAATAAAGAAATGAGTGTGTATTGCCAGGGTCCAGCCCCAGTGGATCCAGAGTAATTCAAAGGTGAGACGGAGTCAGCGTCCTTGGAAAAAAGCTATTTAATTACAGATATATAGAGAGATTAGAAATAGATAGTGTAGTAGGAAATATTAGTGGAGAAAAAGAGGCTGAATAACTTGGTAATTCAGCCAGAAAAACAGGGAGCAAGAAAGAAATGACATGGGGGAATCAATCTTTCCAGAAATGGATCCAATTTCTTTATTTTCCAGGTTTGTTTATATACTTTTTGTTATACATAAGGATGACTACAGAGTCCCATGGGGGTCAACAGACTTGACCCTTGTCACAATCATATAAAACTATACAAAGGTCTTAAGGGTTTTACATCATCTTCTGGCCATGAGGCCTGCTGACATTTTATGGCCCTTTCTGATACTAATCAGTTAACCAGAAAACTTATTTTTTCCAGGGGTGATTTTTTCCTTAAACCAGGCGCCACCCTCCAAATAAAGTTGCATTCCTATAGGGTGAGGGCGTAGTGGGTTACAATCAAGAAAGAAATTTACTTAGCGTAAGGTTTAACATGATTAATCTTAAAGGTTAATACTTATTTTTTCTATATGTTAGTTATATTCATTATAAGGGCAAGGACTATGGAAATTTAGCAGCAAACATTAGCCCAACAAATGAAAACCCTTCACCAATGTTTCCCTTAAGATCTATTTAGTCTTAAGATAGTGATAAAGTTACATTTTTACATAGCAAGGACACAGTGATTTATAACAAAGTACAGTGATCTATAACAAAAGAGAAAAATCATTAACTCCAAAAGCCTAGTATTGCTAACATCAAAAACTACTATATTTCCTTTTCTATATTCCAAATACATTGATTAATAGATTCCCAGGGGCCTAAGGATATGGAGGCCTGGTGGCAATCATTGATTCAACAATGAGAAAAGCCCTATGCTAATTAAGACTCAAAATACTCCAGAACTCTCTGTGCTGTTTATGGTTGAGAGGTAGTAAACAATCACGTGCACAGTGGCAGGAGTGTGGATAGTCCTGTCACACAAGCTAGTTTGCCAGCAGAGAAGTTTGACCTGAGACAACCTTGTCACACCCAGGGCAGGGAATTAGCAGCAATTATTGGCACAACAAATGAAAAGCCCTTCACCAATATAATTCCTAACCAACCCACTGTACTAATAATTTCTAACTTCCCCAAAGAATTTGCCTTTAGTAAGTCTAAAACATCTCGTGCCTCTCACGGTTGGGAGGCTGTAAACAATCACATGTGGCCGGATGAACCCACTCAGGCAGGCTAGAGGACCTTCAGAGGAGTTGGTAAGTTGAAACACTCTTGTCATGCCCAGGAATTTTTATTAACTGGAGCTGCAAGTTAACTCCTTCTCTGAGAGAAATGGTTATGGGGGAGAGCACCCCCCCCCATAAAATCAGAGGTGTAGGTGAGAGCATAAAACAGACTCTGATTTTGAGGGGGGTTTCCTGAGGCTTGATCACGCCTTTGCGTATGCCAAGCCTCCTTCCTCATGACCTTTGCCATGGGCAGAGTTCCTCACGCTGGCTCCCGGCAGTGTATGGTTAATGAGATGCTGTTACAACACTTACTACCCAAACTACTAAGCCTGCTCTAACCCTTCCCCCTTGCTTTTTCTCTTTTCTAAGCCTGATGCAGTGGTTTAGTTACTAAGTCATGTCTGACTTTGCTACCCCATGGACTGTAGCCCACCAGGCTCCTCTGTCCATGGGATTCTCCAGGCAAGAATCCTGGAGCGGGCTGCTGTTTCCTCCTCCAGGACAGTTTCCCGACCCAGGAATAGACCTTGGGCCTCTTACACCTCCGCATTGGCAGGTGGATTCTGTACTGACTGAGCTATGAGGGAAGCCTCAAGTCCGATGCAGCAGAAGCTGGAAGATGAGGCTCTGCCAGCCCCCTGTTCCCTGTCTTCCTCCCCACTCCAGACGACGCTTCCCGCCTCCTGCCTGCTCAGCACCATTGGTGGTGCCACCGGGGTCCAGTCATCCTTCGGTACCTGGCTCATAACCATCACATCAGTATACCATCGGCCATGACTGGGTTCTCTGTGGTAGCAAGCGTTATTTTCCCTGCTGTTTCCCTTGCGGTACTATGACCAAGAATCCTTCCAGAAATCCCCTCAGAGAGCTGTAAGCCCAGCACTGTGACAGCACAGGCAGATACCAGTTTCCATGTGTGTATTTCATGTCTGGCCCCACACATTACCCCCTTCTGAAGATGGGCCTTCCGGGGTCCTCCAAGATGTCTTCAGCTTGTTCTCATGATGGGTCCCCAGTTTCCTGGATCACAGGCCTCCCATGGTCTACCCCCTGGATTTCTGGAGGTCATCTTGAGAAAATGTGTAATCATAACATTCACTCAGCCAACATGCATTCGTGAGTACATGTTGTGAAACAAGCAGTGTTCTAGGAGCCGTTTGTATATAACTCGTGTCCAGCTCTTTGTGAGCCCACAGACTGCAACAGGCCAGGCTTGACTGTCCTTCACTGTCTCCCAGAGCTTGCTTAAATTCATGTCCACATATAGGCTTCCCAGTTGTCCCAGTGGTAAAGAATTCACCTGCCAATGCAGAAGATATGGGTTTGATCCTTGGGTCAGGAAGATCCCCTGGAGAAGGAAAGGTCAACCCACCCCAGTATTCTTGCCTAGATAATCTCATGGACAGAGGAGCCTGGTGGGCCATAGTCCATAGGATGGCAGAGTCAGAAACAGCTGACTGATGGAACATGCAGACACATGCACATATGAATCCTTATGCAAAATAAGCTCTGTTATAAATGTGAATAATAAAAGCAGTACCTGTGCACTCGCTTTCCTTCTTGGAAACAGAATATGGCAGCCCTAATACTCCCCGTTGTACCTCCTTCCCACCCAGCTCCACCCGCCGAGGGACCAAAGAATCTGGACTTGGCTTCACTAGCCTTTCAATTTCTTTAGTCATTTCCCCGATTAGCGTACATCCCTAAGCTACAGATTGCTTGTTTTTCTTGCTTGTTTCTGCACTCGTCTGCATGTTTCTTTTGTCCCTCAGCAGTGTGAAGGTCCAAGATTCACGCATATAGATGGACGTGACTGTGCTTCATGCGGTGATCTGGTTATACAGTGCAGACTCTTTTCATCACAATTTATTCATTCATCGCCCTATTGACATTTGGCTTGTTTTCAAGTTTTATGCTATTGCAAGCCATGCTACAGTGAATACTTCATATATTTCCTGCTGTGCTCATATACATTTTTTTGTTCTGATTATTTCTTTTGGGGTTCAGGCGTATATGATTACAATGGCTTTGTTGAGTCATAGGTTATGAATATGTTTATTTTTGTAAGATAAAATCTAATTTTTTCATTGAAATTCTCTTATGTTTTCTTACAGATGTTTAAAGCTTGCCATTTACATTTGAGTGTTTAAATCACCTGTGTACTCATATCATAACAGAGATCTGGTGATTTTATTTTCCTGCAGTTACCGGTGACCTAGCATAATTCATTGACAAGCAGTTCTTTACCACAATCTGAAAAACTTACTCTGCTGTATGTCAAGGGGGCATGGGTCCTGGGAGCTGAGACCGGGTGTCTGTTGTTTCTATTTTTATAAAGGCAGTGGGATCTTGGTCTTTTTCTTTTTTGAAGAATATATTTTAACTGGGTAGACCGTTATAGTTGAGAAGTCTTAAATATCTCTCCCCATTTAGATGAATAAATCTTTCAGCATGCATGTTCAAAAATTATTTATTTTAAATTTAGTGAATTTTTTATGAAAGGATTCAGTGATGATTTGTTCAACATCAATTTTTCTCAGATTTTGAGGTGTCCTTTTAATGGATGGATTAAAGATTCTTATAAAGTCTGAAGTAACATTTGGAATTATTTCTTTACCTTTTCAAATCCATTATTGGGATTATTTTTTTAAGGGACATCATTTATCTGTATGTTGGAATTCATTTTTTTTTTCTGCCCTCCACATCTCTAATTTTCTCTCCATTTCTGAGTTCTGGTTTTTCCATTTCATCGTGCCTCCCCATACCCCTAAACTGGGCGATACTCATTCATTTATTTAATGAACACATATTGAATTTCACTCCATGCCAGGTACTGTTCTAGCAGTACCTGACAACTTACCTGCGTTTTTGGTGATTAATTTTAACCATGGAGGCAGATCATGAGCAGCAAATACATTATTTAAACTCAGGTTGCTTCATCCCATTAAGATGAGAGAAACAAGGTACCAGCAAGGAGGGTGACAAGGAGCCTCCCCAGGAAGGACGGGCAGGAAAGCTCCTCTGGGGTGAGTAGATGCAGTGAAGACCTGAGCTGAGAAGACACCTGAGCACCCCAGGGACACACGCCAGGCCCCACACGGCAGCCAAGAAAGCGGCCGCTGGGCACAGTGAGCTGCAGAGAGGCAACCGGCGGGGCTGGAGGGAGTCCAGCGAGCAGGCGCTGGTGGTGCCGAGGCTGCGGTGAAGGGGCGATGCTGTCATCGGAGTATTTTACACAGAGTCCAAGTGCAGATAGTCCTGCTCCCCTGGCAGCTCAGACGGTAAGGCGCCTGTCTGCAATGCAGGGGACCCCAGTTCGACCCCTGGGTTGGAAAGATCCCCTGGAGAAGGAAATGGCCCCCCACTCCAGTATTCTTGCCTGGAGAATCCCATGGATGAAGGAGCCTGGTAGCCTGCAGTCCATGGAGTGTCAAAGAGTCAGACACGACTGAGTGACTTCACTTTCACTAAAGTGCAGATACTCTGAGTGTTCAAAATTCACCAAAGGGGGGGGGGAGATGAAGCTAAATGATATATACCCAAAATGATAAAGCATATTTTAAAAAATAAACTGATATATAAAATATTTTTTAAAATGTAGTTAAGTACACATTGCTGTTCTATAAGTGATTGGGAGAAAAATTAATAAGACTAAAGTATTAGAAGTAAAATAACACTGCGTAGGATAAAAATAATCACAAATGTAAAAATCTATCTATTTCTTCAAGACACAATCATATGAAACACTATTTACTGTTCATTTCATGATGGCTCAATATTGAGTTGCTTTACACATTTTTGGTGAAAATATTTTCATCTGTTGAAAACCTCTTTCTGACTCAAGAGTGAGGAGATAGTTATAAGGTAACTCAGGTTATGATTTTTTATTTTTTAACTTAAATAACTCTGTAAATAACTCATTTGTTATTTGATAATCTTGAGCTTATTTTGACAAGGTTATTTTTTTCAAAGACTGGAATCTTGTTATTGCTGCCATGATATCTTTATCTTGTTATTGATGGCATGATACTTCCCGTTCATCTATATCGTCTCCGTTTCTCTCCTGTATAGATGGACGTTCTCCGTGGTCCCATATCCATTTCAATCTGTCTTGTTTGTATTCCAATTCTTCAGAAAGCTTTTGGCCTTTGGAAAGAGCCTTTATGGAAATAAAAACGGTCCTGCGTGCAATACATGTATCTGTGTGCTTCTCCACCCCCCACCGCCCAGACTTGCAGACTACGCTTTGTTCAGTGTTTTTGCTTACATTGGATGATTAAATCATTGATCTTCATCTTGAGATATAAATTGTTCAACTTCAGTCGTATTTTTGTTAAGCTTGAAACACTGATACCCCAGCCCATCCGAGACAAATGCCTGTGTTTCCATCTTTAAAACCAGCATGCCTCCTGAAATTCTGGGCCCTGGGGGGAGACTGTGTGGGGTCTTAGGCCAGGAGAGGGCTAAGGACTTTGTTCTAAATACAAGGAAACCCTAACTAGGCTTCAGGTAGGAGGGGGATATGATATATTTACACTGGGTAGAGAAGAGACCAAAATGGAGATACAGCCCCTGCAATAAGTGATGAGAACGGCACAGAGTCAGGGGCAGCTGGAGTTTCCATCTAGATGATGATGGGTTATGGGATTAGACAGGGGAGGGGAGTCATGGGTAACTTTAAGGCTTTGCCTCCACAGTTTGGTGAATTTTGGATGCTCACTGAGTGAGAAAGAACAAGAGAGATCTTAAAAAAGGAGAGCCAAGAATTTTACCCTTGGGTGTGCTGAATTTTGGAGAAAGCAATGGCACCCCACTCCAGTACTCTTGCCTGGAAAATCCCATGGATGGAGGAGCCTGGTGGGCTGCAGTCCATGGGGTCGCTAAGAGTCAGACACGACTGAGTGACTTCACTTTCACTTTTCACTCTCACGCATTGGAGAAGGAAATGGAAACCCACTCCAGTGTTCTTGCCTGGAGAATCCCAGGGACGGGGGAGCCTGGCTACCGTCTATGGGGTTGCACAGAGTCGGACACGACTGAAGTGACTTAACAGCGGCAGTGCTGAATTTTAGAAACTCGTAGACAACAAGTGGGGATGTGGGGTGGACATTTGTGTGCACAGTTCCTCAGCTTAAAGATGAGGGGGGAATGGGTGACAGAAACCCAGGACTGGATCTCAGAAGTCTCCTGGGATGGCAGGAACAGAGGAGAAGGGGGGCCCAGGGAGGGGACCCCAGAGAAGCCAGAGCTAAGGGCTGTGATGAGCAGGAGGGGTGGGAAGGGCTGGCCAAGGAGGCAGAGGCGGGGTCCAGCTGGCCAGGTGCTCTGGACCCAAGAGCGGGAGCTGTGTTAGGGAGGGTGCGGTGGGTGCCATCAGACTCTGCCAGGTTGAGGGCAATCACTGTATCACTGTTGGATGCAGGAACACAGATGCTGTTTCTGTTTTAAAATGCGACTGAGCAGAGAGTTCAAAAGAGACTGTGAGGCGAGAAGGCAGAGAGAGCACTCTTGTAAAGAATTTTGCCATGAAGACGAGCAAAGAAATGGATCAGAACCTGCAAAGAAACGTGACATGAAATGATTTTCTTCAGAGTCATTTAGAGAATGTTTGCTCGGATGAGGGAATATCTGGAAGAGAAGGGAACACTAGTGATGCTGGAGGTGATGATGCGAAGTCCTCGGAAGGGACGGGGGTCAGGGGCAGGTGGTGGGGGCATTGCCTGGAGACCTGCAGACACGGGGCTGGGGCCAGGTCTCTGGCCCAGGGCCACTGGGGAGGGACGCTTGGCTTCCGGTGGTAGGGAGAGGTTCTTAGGATCATTTCTGTGTTTTGAGTGTGAAATAAATGAGGTCATAAGATGGGATGAGGCACTTTGGATAATATTAAATGTTTAAGGAGAAGGAGGTGATGGAAATCCATCCTATGGGAGGGTGAATTGATTGGGATGAAAGCAGAGCTGAGCACCCAGTCTGGGATGAAGAGGTCTGGGGGAGGGTGGGCGTCAGCCCAAGGTTCATGAACACGGATGTAGGTGCCAGTCTGCACCCAGATGTCTGTCTCTCTCCAGCTGGTTCCTGTGCCCTGAGCACAGCAGAGGGGACAGACCACAGGGATGGGGGAGAGGGGAGGGGAGGAAGGGGTTCTAGCCTCTGAGCAGAGAGTTGAGCCAGGCCTGATGGGAGGCTGGCTCGGAGGTTAGAAGCGGAGGCGCGGCCTGTCTGGCCGCCTCTCCGTGGCATTTAGCCCACTCTCATTTCTGCCGTGTGTTCATTTTTGTCTTCACTGTCTGCTCTGAGCTCTGCCAGGCCATCTTCCGTTGCAGCATCTCTGGTTATAATAGCTTCCCCCCACCCTACTCTGTTTCTTTAGAAGAATCACTTCGTATTGTTCATTTGTTTTTCTTCTCTTTGCGGTGATGTGCTTGGTTAAAAGTTTAGCCTCTTTACTTTTTTTTTGGTGAATATTTTTAGTCAGCCTCTTCTTGTCTATAGCCTTTTATTTTTCAGTCTTTGCACACCTGCGATGCAGGTTCTCTGTTGATTGTCTCTACCTGTTAATGAGAGAGGTTTTCTCAGACAACTGAAAGAGGAGAGGGTCGCTCCGGGGACGTCCAGCTGCGAGGATCTCCCTGGAGACGGCCCTTGGGAAGGGCCGTGCCTGCTGTCCCAGCCTTCTCATCCCTCCCCTCTTTGCTACGTGCTCGGCTCCTCTCTCCCCTCTCCCAGCCTCACAGGGTGGCTGCTGGTCAGTGCTATCATCCTGAGTCCTTAGGGCCAAGTTGGGGCCACAGGCACTCCAGGCCATCAGTCCACTATGCTTCCCTGGGGGTGGTTAATTTATCCCTGAGCTGTGTGGCTGTGTTTCTTGTTTTTAAAAAACTTTCAATTTTGGAGCACTTAAACTTACAGAAAAATTGCATCATCCCTTTACTTTTAAGGTTCCCGATAGGAGCATGTGCTCAGTTTTCATAGCTTTTTCATCTTCATTTTAAAGCACGCGTGTCATCATCATAATCTAAACACCCTGCTCGTCTTATTTCCAGTGTTCATCAACATCTCTCATGTGACCATGATCTGTGCATTCTGACAGTTACAGACCATCTCCCTGTCCGCCCACCTAGTAACACTCGTCAGTCCGTGTCCAGCACGGCTGTCATGAGATTGCAGGGATGTTTTTCAGCGCATTTGCTGCAGGCGTGTGACAATGTCACTTGGATAAATACTCCAAAGTAGAATATAGGGGGGCCAAGACTATATCAACCTTCAGCTTTAAAATACAATTCCAAGCGCTTTGCACAAGAGATCGCAACAATTACAAGCAGAGCAGAAATCATCCCGTGCTTCCACGCCTTCCAATTACATCATTTCAGTCTTTGAAAGTGATCGTCAGTCAGACACTGTGTAGAATGCAGTCTTCAGCTGTATCTCTCTGTTTGCTCATGATGGCAAAGTATCCATATATTTATTGGTTCTGTGTGTTTGCTCTTGAATAAAACATCCATTCCTTAACGTTGGCCCACTGCTGCACTGGGACATTTTGTTTCCAGCATTGAAATAAAAAAAGACTTCTTCATGCATTTCTGTTATCAACTGGTTATTTCTATGTTTTCCAAACTTCTTCTCCCAAATTGTGGCTCACTTTCTTATTTTCCTTACATTTATTTTAATAAACAAAATTTTTGAATTGAAATATACCCAAATGTCTTCATTTAAAGTTTCGGTGAATGCATTTGATGTGTCTTATTTAATAAATCAGTCCTTATTCCACTTTTCCTTACTCCTGTTTCCTGTGAGAAGTTTTAAAGCTTTGTTTTTTGACATTATTAAATACACTAGATGGTATGGTTTTAGATTTAATAAACTGATATTGTTACTTTGTGCTCAGTGGTTGAATCATCTCTGACTCTTGGCAACCCCATAAAGTGCAACCCTCCAGTCTCCTCTGTCCATGAGATTCTCCAGGCAGGAGTACTGGAGAGTTTGCCATTTTCTCCTCCAGAGTATCTTCCCAACTCAGGGATCGAATTTATGTCTCTTGTGTCTCCTGCATTGGCAGGCAGATTCTTTAGTGCTGAGCCACCAAAGGCTGCCCCCCACCACTGATACATTATTATTAACAAAATATAGTAGATTTCTATTTCCTTAGTTTTTGCTTAATGTTCTTTGCAAGTTTTTTATATAACCTCTAAGAATCCTTCTATCAGTTAAATAGATTTCTGTGCTAACAGTTGTTTACTCTGGTTAATAATGAGTTCAGTAGTTTCTTTCATTTGTTATGTTTATATGTTTTTAGTTTCCTTTGTTGTTGTTGTTTATTGGTGTTTGGGCTGATTAGAAACTTCAGTAGAGTTAACAAAGGTTCTGATACTATGAATACAATAGGTAACTCATGAGAACCCCTGTATAGCGCTACTGCTGCTGCTGAGTCGCGTCAGCCCCGTTCGACTCTGTGCGGCCCCATAGTCGGCAGCCCACCAGGCTCCCCCGTCCCTGGGATTCTCCCCACTGCCTTCTCCTCCTGTGTAGCACAGGGGACTCTATTCAATGCACTGAGGTGACCTGAATGGGAAGGGAATCCGAATGGGAGGGGCACGTGTATGCGTGGCTGATTCCTTTTCCTCTATAGCAGAAGCTAACAGAGCCCTGTGCAGTGACCATACGCCAAGAGAAATTAATTTAAACATAGTCCTGACAGCTGACTTTTATCCTCATTCTTGATTTTGAAAGAACCGTTTCTAAGATGCTCCTCTGTAGGATAATTTCTTTCTACACATTTCTGGTTTTCGATTGATTTATTGTAATGCACATTATTTCCCAGATAAGACTCTTGTCATTTTCTGACTTAGTAAAAACGCTTTTAAACCATGAGGGCTCATATTTTTAAGTAAACTCCTCTTTGAAGTATGGCTTCCCTGATGGTTCGGATGTAGCAATCCTTATCAAGCTACCAAAGGCATATTTCACAGAACTAGGACAAATAATTTCACAATTTGTATGGGAATACAGAAAACCTCAAATAGCCAAAGCAATTTTGGGAAAGAAGAATGGAAGTGGAAGAATCAACCTGCCTGACCTCAGACTATACTACAAAGCTACAGTCATCAAGATAGTATGGTGCTGGCACAGAGACAGAAATATAGATCAAGGGACAAAATAGAAAGCCCAGAGATAAATCCATGCACCTATGTACTGGGGTCCAGCCCCGGTTGGATCCAGGGTATCCTTAGGGTGACGGCGTCAGCAACTGAGATTTAGAGATATAGAGATATATAGAGAGAGACAAAGAATGTTACAGTTAAGAAAACAGAGGAGAGAAAGAGGTTGATATTCCTTGGTTTGCACAGAAAGAAATGAAGCCCCTGCACAGGACTCGCTCTGTTCACGGAGGCCACAGGCACCCTCTCGATGGGGCAAAGGCACAGAGCACCTTCTCAAGAGGGTCTTACAAGCCCAGGCAGGAAAGTGAACTCAGAGGGCCTCAGCACTCCAGGGGATCAACCTGAAGAAAAAGAGAGGAAGAACTACACGGAGAGGCCAAGCGATTGTGAGGCAAGGCCCGTCACTTTATTTTCAGAGGGAACTTTTATACTCCGAATTGTACATTGAGCAAAGTGAAAAATGCAGAGTCAGCTCAGCATTCCATCAGTATTAACTTCTATTGATACCAGGTTTCTTCCTGCATACCATTTCATAAACAAGGGTCTTATTTTTTGTACATTATATTCTGGCCCGGAGGCCTGTTGACAATTTATGACCCCTTTTTGATAAAGGTTAGTCAGCTAAAACACTTACATTCCCTTGAAATGTTTTTTCTTAAATTCCTTAGCCTGCGTCACCCTTAAAGTACAGAGTTACATTTTTATGGAGCAAAGATTCAGTGTATACCTCTGTGTCTCCTACACTGTCTCACTTACGGGGTCATCATTACTATCTTCTAAATTCCATATATATGTGTCAGTATACTGTATTGGTGTTTTTCTTTCTGGCTTACTTCACTCTGTATAATCGGCTCCAGTTTCATCCATCTCATTAGAACTGCGTCAAACTTATTCTTTTTGAGGACTGAGTAATACTTCATTGTGTATATGTACCACAGCTTTTTTATCCATTCATCTGCTGATGGACATCTGGGTTGTTTCCAGGTCCTGGCAATTATAAACAATGCTGCAATGAACATTGAGGTACATGTGTCTCTTTCAGTATTAACTTTTATCGATAACAGGTTTCTTCCTGCATACTGTTTAATAAACAGAGGTCTTATTTTTTGTACATTATCTTCTGGCCTGGAGGCCTGTTGACATTTTATGACCCCTTTTTGATAAATGTTGGTCAGTTGAACACTTACTTCCCCTTGAAATGTTTTTTTCTTAAATTTCTTAGCATGCGTAACCCTTAAAGTACAGAGCAAATGTTCAGTGGATTACAGCAAAGAAAGAACTTATTAACTCAAAGTCTAATGTTGCTAATGCTAAGGCTACTAATTGTTTTTTCTACATCCTAACTATGCGCACTCCCAGGAACACAATGGATAAGGGATGTGGGAACTTGGCAGCAAGCATTGGCTCAACAATGTTGCAAGAGTCTGGATAAACCTGCCAAGTAAGCTAGAATGCTAACAGGGGGTTTGAATTGAAATACTCCTTTCATGCCCAGGAGATTTATCAACTAGAGCCCTAAGTTGATTTTCTCCAGAGAAAGGTGGTCGGAGATAGCCCCCTATTAATGTCAGAAGAGTTGGTGAAAGGCATAATACAGTAAACAGTAGACAGATTTTGGTTTGGGATAGATGCTTGAGCAGGTCCAGGGAGTCCCTTGAGTCCTTATCTGTCTTGCCTGTCAGGTCTCTTCTGCATGATCTTGTCATGGGTGGGATCTCATGTGCTGGCTCCCAGCACCTAACATTCCAGGTTTCTATGCAATACTGTTCTTTACAGCATCAGATTTTACTTTCATCACCAGACACGTCCAGTGCTGAGTGCTGGTTCTGCTTTGGCCCTGTGGCTTCATTCTTTCTGGAGCTATTAGTAATTGTTCTCCTTTTTTCCCAGTAGCATGTTGGACACCTTCTTGCTTGAAGGACTCATCTTTCAGTGTCACGCTTATAGCTTGATTGAGTTATGGTTTCACACTTATAGCTGCATGGCTTGTAGCTTCAGTGAGTTACACAAGCCCCTTCACATGACAAGGCAGTGATCTGTGAAGGGATCAACTATACACCAATAAAACTTTTTAAAAAGACAGATTGTTACTAGAGAAAAACAAGTGCTTTATATAAAGATAATGGAGCAATACATCAAGAATATACATTAGTTCTAATCATAACAAGAGAGCCCTAAATTAAAAGCAATATAGACTAAGAAAACTGAAAGAAGAAATAGATAATTCAGTGTTGATAGTTGAAGACTTTAGTATCCCATTTCCAATAATGGAGAGAAAATTTTGAAATAATCAATAGAGAAATAGAATACTTAAAACTATTGAAAAACCAAACCTAGCGGATATTAAAGAACATACCACTGAACAATAGAATGCATTATACATTTCTTACAAATGCACATGGAAGAATTACAACTCAATAATTTAAAAAACAGGATAATCCAACTTAAAAATGGGCAGATGGCAAATGATGTGACAGACAAGGGATTAGTCTTAAAACAGCTCACAAGGCTTAACATCATCAAAACAAACAACCCAATCAAAAAATGGGAAGAAGACCTAAACAGACATTTCTCCAAAGAAGACATACATGGTCAGAAGGCACATGAGTAGATGCTCAACATCACTCATGACTAGAGCAATGCAAATCAAAACTATAAAGAGATTAGCACCTCACACCAGTCAGAATAACTACCATCAAAAACCCCACAAATGATAGAAAGAGAGAGGGCGTGGAGAAAAGGAAACCCTCCTACACTGTTGGTGGGAATGTAAATTGGTACACTATTATACAGAACATTATGGAAGTTCCTTGGAAAACTAAAAAATACAGCTACCATATGACCCTGCACTCTTACTCCTGGGCATATACCTAGAGAGCAAAAAAAAGGTCTGTAATGATACATGCACCCCAATGTTCATTGTGGCATTGCTCACAATAGCCAAGACATGGAGGCAAGCTAAATGTCCCTCAACAGAGGAATAGATAAAGAAGATGTGGTACATATATACAACAGAGTATTATTCAGTCATTAAAAGGAACAAAATAATGTTATTTGCAGCAACATGCAACACAGATGACCTAGATATTGTCATGCTGAGTCAAGCAAGTCAGACAGAGAAGGAGAAATATCATATGACATCCCTTATATGTGGAATCTAAAAAGAAATGATATAAATGAGATCATTTACAAAAACAGAAACAGACAGACTTAGAGAATGAACTTATGGTTATCAGGAGGAAGAATGGGGATGAAAGATAGGGAATTTTGGATCAACATGTACACATTGCTATATTTGAAATGGATAACCAACAAAGTCCTACAGCATAGTACAGGGAACTTTGCTTAATAGTATGTGGCAGCCAAGATTAGAGGAGATTTGGGGGGGAGAATGGATACATGTATGACTGAATCCCTTTGCTGTCCACCTGAAACTATCACAACATTGTTATTTGACTATAAGGCTTCCCAGGTGGTGGTAGTGGTAAAGAATCCACTTGACATCGAGAGACATGGGTTCAATCCCTAGGTCAGGAAGAAGCACTGTAGTAGGAAATTGCAACCGACTCCTGTATTCTTGCCTGGAAAATTCCTTGCTCAGAGGAGCCTGGCGGGCTACAGTGCATGGGCCACAGAGAGTCAGACATGACTGAGTGACGAAGCAGCAGGAATATCCCAATATAAAATAAAAAGCTTAAAAAATGATAAAAGGAGAAAAAGTACTTATTAAAATGGGCAAATGATCTAGATAAACATTTCTCAAAATAAAATGTACAAATGGATAAAAAGCACATGAAAAGATATATAATCTTTGATGATATATTCATCATTTAGGAAATGCACATCAAAACTACAATGAGATAATAATTCACAACCATTAGCATGTTTCTAAATAACAGATAGAAAGTAACCAGTGTGAGTGAAGAATCAAGGAAAACAACATGAAAACCAAGGGATGGAGTGGGATGGGTTGTGGGCAAATGACTCTCTCTGTCTGGGCAGCCATTCCACCTTATCCCTGGATTCCAGGACTGTGATGCTGCAAACAGCCTCATGTGCTTCCTGTTCAGTTTTCCCACCTACCAGTTGAAGATTTTTACTAGAAAATATTTCCTCACATACCTCAACATTGTTAGTTTCAATATAGAGTCACAAAGTTTGAAAAGTTGCTTCTAAAGAAAGAGCTTCAGGCATTTCTAACTCCCCTTTGCTGGTAAGAGCCCTGAAATGTCTGGCTGACCCCACAAAGAAAGGAGAGAGAATCTCTACTTGATGTACCCGGGCTCCTGATCAAGAAAAGCTGAAATGATACATGTGTAGGTGATTAAGATAGATTCTATGGCTTTTCTACAGTTATTGTTTGTGTTATTTTCATGGTATATATTCTTCCATCTTTTGACTTTGAACTCATTTGTGTCTTTGGACCTAAAACATATCTCTAGTAGAAAGCATACAATTTATCATTTTTATCCAGTGTGACACTCCATACCTTTTAACTGAAATGTCTAATCCATTTATATTTTGGAATCAGTATTCCATATGTCTTACATCTTTTTATTTCTCTGTCTCCCATTTACTATCTTCTTTTTGGCTATATATATAGTTTCCAAGGTGGTGCAGTAGTATAATTTCCACCTGCCAATACAGGAGTTGCAAGAGACTCAGGTTTGATCCCTGAGTTGGGAAAATCCCCTGGAAGAGGAAAGGGCAACCCACTCCAGTATTGTTGCCTGCAAAAATCCCATGGACAGAATGGACATATTCCAAAGGGTTGCAAAAATTGGACACAACTGAGCAACATATATATATTTTTTAATTCCCTTTTATTAAATATATTTATGAGACTTCTTTATTTTGGGCATTACAAAATAGACCTTTAATTGGTCTTAATCTCATCACAATCCACTTCAGGTTACCATTGACTAATTCTGGCAAATATAGCAATGTGGCAGAGCTGTGAGTTTTTATGCCCTGCTACAAATCAAACCCACCTTCTTTGGTAGCAAAGCTGAAAGTTTTGAAGCCAGATCCAAGCTAATAAAACTATAGTTATCATCTATAACTATAGTTGTGCAAGGGGAGGGTTGGCATGGGGAGAACCATTAGCAAATAGGCCTCAGACTCCCACATTCTTAACGTGAAAAAAATTTTTGGAAGTTTTCAAAAACAAATATTTCTCAATTTATTGTCTACCTACGATCAGCAAGAAATGGTTACTTTGTAAATTTTGTTCAGTTAGGGTTTGTTTTATGGGATGGAGGTGGGGAGATGATCAACAATCTCATCACAAAATCATAAAAGGAGGCCCAGGCTGCCCATTTCATTTTTAACCTTAGGTTCAATTTTTTTTTTAATCAAGATCGCCAAATATTTAAGGAAAAAAATCCACTGAGTTAGATAAACCTGTTTCTTATTTCCCAGTATACAAATTAATTCAACTGGAGATGATGTCAGCAAGATGACAGAATAGGAGATGCCCTGTTTGTTTCCTCCCACAGAAACAGTAACTTGGCAACCATCCATGGGAAAAAGTACCATTCATGGAAGCTTTAGTGTTCACCCTGATGGAGCCCAAGACTAAGGAAGGCCATTTTGATAAGGCAAGACCAAGCAGGGTGGAAGCTTGTTGACCATGGTTCTAGTTACCGATCCAGAAGCAGCCCAGTTCCCTTGCAGACTTGTCTGCAGTCCCATTTAGCCTTGGTTCTGCCAATAGTACCATCTCCCAAGCAACCTGGGAAGAGCTATGCCTACCCATGCCATGGGTAATGGATACACTGATTTTGATTCTAGCTATGTACCATGAAGAAGCCCATCTGTAGATCTTCTAACAGGCTCTCTTGGAAACAGATCTGCCTGTGAACTCAATTTAAAGTATCTTTTCTGACAGTACTGGTATGAAACTAGAAATCAATTATAGGAGGAAAATGGGAACATTTATTCATATGTGGAAATTAATTAAGATGCCCCTGAATAACCACTAGATCAGAGAAGAATTCAAATGGTAAATCAAAAAGTATCTTGAGATAAATGGAAACACAATACACTAAAATGTATGGGATTCAGCAAAAACAGTTCTTAGAGGAAAACTTGTTATGATAAATGCCTAAATTTAGTAGGCAGGGGGGAGATGTCAAATAAACAACTTTACATAGTTTTAGTCTACCTTTCTACTAGAAAAGGGAGAGCAAATTCAGCTCAAAGTTAACAAAAGGAAGAAAATAATAAAGATTAGAGAAAAATAAGTGAAAAAGAGACTAGAAAGATAATAGAAGGGATCAATGAAAGTAAGAGTTGGTTTTTCGTTGAGAAAAGAAAAAAAAAATTGACAAAGCTTTAGCTAGACTATGCAGCCCATGACCCAACTCTAACTCTGCTCAACCACAGTCCAGAAGTAACCCTGCCTGCTCAGAAATAGGCAGAAAACACATCCATCTGTGACCCTGCAGGCAAATGGTTCTATATCAAGCTAAAAGTCTTCTGTACAGTGAGGAAAATGTCAACAAAATGTAAAGGCCACCTATGGAATAGGATAAAATATTTGCAAGTGTAATAAAGAACTAATATCTAAATAATATAAATAACATATGCAACTCAATAGAAAAAAAATCAAATAATCCAGTTAAAAATGGGCAAGAACTTGAATAGAAATTTCTTCAGAGAAGAGAAACAGATAACTGGAAAACAAAATGGCCAGGAGGGGCTTGAAAAGGTGTTCTAAATCACTAATCATCAAGGAAACACAAATCAAAACCTCACACCTGGTATGATGACTTTTATCAAAAGACAAGAGATAGCAAGACTTGAAAGGGAATCCTAGTAGACTGTTGGTGAGAGTGTATCAGTGTACAATTATTATGAAAGTAAGTCTTTAAAATTCTGTTAAAAGCAAAAAATCAATCATATGAATGATTCAGCAACCTCATTCTGGATATATATCCTACGGACATGATATCAGGATCTCCAAGACATATCTGCACTCCCATGTTCAGTGTAGCATTATTTACACTAGGCAAAAGAAAACAACTAAGTGTCTGTTGACAGCTAAATGGATAAAGAAGATATAAGATATATATATATCCATATATCTACATTTATGTTGTTGTTCAGTCATTAAGTCATGCCCAACTTTTTTCGACCTCATGGACTGTAGCTTGCTAGACTCCTCTGTTCTCCACTATCTCCTAGAGTTTGCTCAAATTAATGTCCTTTGAATTGGTAATACTGTATAAACACCTCATTCTCTGCCAGCCCCTTCTCCTTCCGCCTTCAATCTTTCCCATCATCAGGGTCTTTTCCAATGAGTTGGCTGGTTGCATCAGGTGGCCAAATTGGAGCTTCACCTTTGGCATCAGTCTTTCTAATGAATATTCAGGGTTGACTTCATTTAGGATTAATGGGTTTGATCTCCTTGCAGTCCAAGAGACTCTCAAGAGTCTTTGCCAGCACCACGATTTGAAAGCATTAGTTTTTCAGTGCTCAGCCTTCCTTGTGGTCCAACTCTTACACCTATACATGACTGCTGGAAAAACCATAGCTTTGACTGTACGGACCTTTGTTGGTAAAATGATGTTTCTGCTTTCTAATACACTGCCTAGATGATGCTAAAAAGTGCTGCACTCAATACATCAGCAAATTTGAAAAACTCAACAGTGGTCATAGGACTGGAAAAGGTTGGTTTTCATTCCAGTCCCAAAGAAGAATGCCAAATTCTACATCTATATCTTTACCTTATCTATCTATTTATGTATCTATCTAATTCAGCCATAGAAAAGAAGGAAATCTTGCCATGGCAACAGCATAACTGAACCTGGAGGACATTACACCAAATAAAATAAGCCAGACAGAGAAAGACAAATATTGCATGATCTCACTCATATATGAAATCTAAAACATTAAATCTCTTAGAAGCAGAAGGTAGAGTGATGATTTCCAGGAATTGGGGATTGGGAAAATAGGCAAATGTTGGCCACAGGGTACAGACATTCAGTTATATGATGATGAAGTTCTGGGAATCTAATGTATAGCCAGACAACTATAGTGAATGATAATGTATTGTATACTTGGAATTTCCCAAGAACAGATATTAAGTGTTCTCACCACACACATGAAAATATTAACTATATAATGTGATGGATGTGTTGATTAACTTTATTGTGATAATTACTTCACAATGTAAACATATTAAATCATCACACATACAATCTTAAATATATCCAATTTTTATGTATCAGTTATGCCTTAATAAACTGGACCAAAATTAGTAGTCCTGATTTAAGAGAAAATAATTACTTTAAAAAATTTATTTATTTTAATTGGAGTTAATTACTTTACAATATTGCATTGGTTTTGCCATACGTCAACATGTATCCACCACAGGTATACACGTGTTCCCCATCCTTAATTTCCCTCCCTCCTACCTCCCTTTACCATTCCTCTGGGTCATCCCAGTGCACCAGCCCCAAGCATCCAGTATCATGCATTGAACCTGGGCTGGCGACTCATTTCATATATGATATTATACACGTTTCAATGCCACTCTCCTAAATCACCCCACCCTCTCCCTCTCCCACAGAGTCCAAAAGACTGTTCTATACATCTATGTCTCTTTTGTAGTCTCTCATATAGGGCCATCATTACCATCTTTCTAAATTCCATATATATGTGTTAGTATACTGTATTGGTGTTTTTCTTTCTGGCTTACTTCACTCTGTATAATAGGCTCCGGTTTCATCCACCTCATTAGAACTGACTCAAATGTATTCTTTTTAATGGCTGAGTAATACTCCATTGTGTATACGTACCACAGCTTTCTTATCCATTCATCTGCTGATGGACATCTAGGTTACTTCCATGTCCTGGCCATTATAAACAGTGCTGAGATGAACATTGGGGTACACGTGTCTCTTTCAATTTTGGTTTCCTTGGTGTGTATGCCCAGCAGTGGGATTGCTGGGTCATAAGGCAGTTCTACTTGCAGTTTTTTAAGGAATCTCCACACTGTTTTCCGTAGTGGCTGTACTAGTTTGCATTCCCATCAACAGTGTAAGAGTGTTCCCTTTAAATGTGATTTTTAAAAAGAATAGTCAAAACATTTTTAGCCTGGAATGTCTGCAGTAAAGTATTTCAGCATTAAGTGAGAATATATAATCTTTTTCTCTAAGCCAAAAAAATGTGACTGAACAAGATCAGAAATGACAAGATCAGAAAATTTGCAGCATTTCATCAAAGCAATGAGAAACTATTTTTATTTTTTAAAAATCACTGAAATTGTTTTACTGGGAAAAAAATGCAATTAAATTTTCGAATGTATTTACCCGAGAATATAGGAGGGTGTTGCCTTTAATGAGAATTCGCTACATATTTCCAGTGATCTTTGTGCAAGACAGGAGAAGCAAATTAGGAAAATGGTAAATTTAAAAGGTGCCAGTTGATAGGAAAAATAGTCTCTCTCTAGATATAAGGCAAAATCTTTGCAAAGATTTATTACATTCCTAAGAATCATCTCTGTAGGGACACCTGATCACAAGAGTCAAAGTATGTGAGAATAACAAATGATGACTCAAAAGGAATTCAAACAAATTTAGCATCAAACACATATAATGTAGATGGAAAGGAGGCCAGCCATTGTGCTATGCTTATTAACATACATAAATGCATCCATCATTGATGACATTCAGTCTCCATGGCAAGCCTGTGGGACAACCAGCACTTTGTAGCACGTTTCATCCAGGGAGGGATTGGCAGTGACCTCCCATTCTCGGAAACTGCCTAGTGCCACGGGAAAGTCCTTAGCCAGCACGGAGGAGGTAATCTGAGGCTGCCTTTAGCACTGCAATGAACACTAATTACCTAAAGACTCAGCAGAACGATAGAGTTTAAAGAAGCCTCCCCAAATGACTAAGTTTTTCCTAGAGAATTTCTCAAGCCCTGGAAAAAAGGTAGCTTATTATATGTAAACATCACTGAGGGTGTTTTCATGTGAGAGTGTAGAGTGAAATGTTTGTGTGGTGGGAACATGAAGGAGCTGCAGGCAGGACCCAAACATGAGTGAAATGATGAAAGGAAGCTTTGCACTGGCAGCCCAGCCCGGGTGATGGAGAGGAGTCTGGGGACCCTTAAGAAAGGTATGTAAATAGAACTCCCAGCAAAGTGTTTAAAATAAAGAGCAAGGTGAGAGTCTCAGAGAAATACCCAGAATTTTCAGGAGGGAATTAGGTTACACTTCAGCCCAGAAATTTCAGAAGGGAATTATGTTACACTTCAAAAATAGATGTCAGAAAGGTAGAGGTGCCAGAAAAATAAGGTTAGCTCTAAGGGGAAAAAATCCTTGAGCAGTGATGATGGTGAACCCCGAAGTTTAAAAGGGATGACTTCTGGTAAACAGCTGCTGGCCAGATGCCCCAAAGCACATGGCAAATAATAACACGTACCCTTCTTCTGTAGGTGTCCCCCCACTCCAGCCGAGGAACCCAGTCAGAAGTGAAACTCTCTGCAGAAGGCTCCCCAACCTCAAGTTTTAAGTGTCTAATCCTGCCAGTTTTTCATTTGGGAATTTGTTATTCATCCTCAGTGAGGAGCTTCCTGAAAAATCAGCACACTCTATTCTCACAAATGTGACTCACGTTGGGCATATTGAGGGGAGCCAGGTCTCCCCAGGCTACATGCTAACTGGGCTCCCAAGGGTGGCCTTGGCCTGCCTCCCAGGGGAGGTGCCAGCGCCCGGCTGTTGCACAGCTTCCAGAGAGGAATTGGTTCTCAGTGGAGGCAGCTATTGTTGGCCAAAGATTCTGGGGCATGTCTCATCACCACGGCACAGTGGTGGTGACGCTTGTCAGCAGGGCCTTCTGCTGACATGCTCCCGTCAGCACTATTCCCAGGGCCCACCCTTGGGCCCTGAGGGTCTTGCTGACACTCAAGTGCGTGTGTGTTAAGTTGCTTCTGCCCTGTCCAACTCTTTGCCACCCTGTGGACTGTAGCCAGCCAGGCTCCTCTGATTTCCTAGAGAATTTCTCAAGCCCTGGAAAAAAGGTAGCTTATTATATGTAAACATCACTGAGGGTGTTTACATGTGAGAGTGTAGAGTGAAATGTTTGTGTGGTGGGAACATGAAGGAGCTGCAAGGCAGGACCCAAACATGAGTGAAATGATGAAAGGAAGCTTTGCACTGGCAGCCCAGCCCGGGTGATGGAGAGGAGTCTGGGGACCCTTAAGAAAGGTATGTAAATAGAACTCCCAGCAAAGTGTTTAAAATAAAGAGCAAGGTGAGAGTCTCAGAGAAATACCCAGAATTTTCAGGAGGGAATTAGGTTACACTTCAGCCCAGAAATTTCAGAAGGGAATTATGTTACACTTCAAAAATAGATGTCAGAAAGGTAGAGGTGCCAGAAAAATAAGGTTAGCTCTAAGGGGAAAAAATCCTTGAGCAGTGATGATGGTGAACCCCGAAGTTTAAAAGGGATGACTTCTGGTAAACAGCTGCTGGCCAGATGCCCCAAAGCACATGGCAAATAATAACACGTACCCTTCTTCTGTAGGTGTCCCCCCACTCCAGCCGAGGAACCCAGTCAGAAGTGAAACTCTCTGCAGAAGGCTCCCCAACCTCAAGTTTTAAGTGTCTAATCCTGCCAGTTTTTCATTTGGGAATTTGTTATTCATCCTCAGTGAGGAGCTTCCTGAAAAATCAGCACACTCTATTCTCACAAATGTGACTCACGTTGGGCATATTGAGGGGAGCCAGGTCTCCCCAGGCTACATGCTAACTGGGCTCCCAAGGGTGGCCTTGGCCTGCCTCCCAGGGGAGGTGCCAGCGCCCGGCTGTTGCACAGCTTCCAGAGAGGAATTGGTTCTCAGTGGAGGCAGCTATTGTTGGCCAAAGATTCTGGGGCATGTCTCATCACCACGGCACAGTGGTGGTGACGCTTGTCAGCAGGGCCTTCTGCTGACATGCTCCCGTCAGCACTATTCCCAGGGCCCACCCTTGGGCCCTGAGGGTCTTGCTGACACTCAAGTGCGTGTGTGTTAAGTTGCTTCTGCCCTGTCCAACTCTTTGCCACCCTGTGGACTGTAGCCAGCCAGGCTCCTCTGTCCCTGGGACTCTCCAGGCAAGAATACTATAGGGAATTGCCATGTCCTCCTCCAGGGGATCTTCCCCACCGAGGGGTGGAACCTGGGTCTCCTGTCTCCTGCCTCCTGCATTGGCAAGCGGATTCTTTACCATTAGCGCCACCTGGGGGACAGTTTAGCACCACCTCGGATTTCTGCCCATAGCAGGGACTCCCTGAGCATTTCAGTAGGAATAACTGTACTCCATCTGTAAACTAGCTTGTGAACAGCCTCTGCAAATGTGATGAGGTGCAGTCTTAAATGACATTGCATATATCATTTCCCTCATTTAATTGCAGTGACCAATTCTCTATCTTCTGGGCACGAGTACACATCTTCACAAAGGTACCTCATCAGAAGGAACCCATCACTCGGGCCAGTGTCTACACTTTTTAAGAGATTCAGATCAGGTGTGGAGATGGCTAGTCATGAATCTTAATCTAGCCTGTACCATTTATTAACTGTGTAACTTTCTTAGCTAATTTACTTGTTAATTTGCCTAACTGAACCTTAGTTTCCTCTCCTAAAAATCTCTCTGACAAAAGGGGCTGTAAGGATTAAATTAAATTCATTCAATGATTTTATAGCACTTAGTTTAGTTTCTGGTTTGTCTACCCTGGTGGCTCAGATGGTAAGGAATCTGTCTGCAGTAAAGGAGACCTGGGTTCAATCCCTGGGTCAGGAAGAGACCCTGGACAAGGAAATGGCAACCCACTCCAGTATCCTTGCCTAGAGAATTCCATGGGCAGAGGAGCCTGGAGGACTGCAGTCCATGGGGTCACAAAAGAGTCGAACATGACTGAGTGACTAACACGGTCTTCTGGTTATATGCTATTTTCCCTAATAAAAAGAAATGAACCCAAGCATACAATAATTCCCCAGCGTGGTGATTTACATATCCCCTGGGATTAGAGATTTCTTGGCAAAGTTGGAGTCTCACTGCAAGGAGTCTCAGCTCCTTGAAGCTGGGTCGAGTGCATCAACAGCAAGGAGGAAGTTTGGACAGTGCTGATAAGCCCCATTTGATCACATCATGTGGGAGCCAGGGAAGCCAAGCTTGGGTCTGAATTACACGTGGATGCAGGATGGATTGTGGAAATGTCTCAGGAGATGAGGCGGCCCTCTAGGAGCTTCAGGTGACAAGTCCGCAGGGGAGAGAAGCAAGGAGCCTGTGTGCAGAGAGGAAG
Organism: Madoqua kirkii; assembly: GCA_006408675.1. Taxonomy (NCBI): domain Eukaryota; kingdom Metazoa; phylum Chordata; class Mammalia; order Artiodactyla; family Bovidae; genus Madoqua; species Madoqua kirkii. The sequence goes on along the minus strand of SJYC01013814.1, from coordinate 25,690 downwards.
GAACAGAGCAGGGGCTCTTGTCTGATTTCTAATGACACCAACCTTTGTAGAATCCATCATCCGCATTAATGAAAGGGAATTCCTCTGGGCACTTAACCTAGCTCCACTAAGGTGGCTCAGACACGTCTGAGCATGACTGGTGAATTTGCATGAAGAGGAATATAGAGAGAACTGGTGATCCATTCAAAACCATCAATACTGATTGTGTGTCTCTAATGCACTAGGTGCTGAACAGAGCCCTACATATGGAGACATAAACAGGTATTGCTGTGTAGGAAGAAGGAAGCAGACAGAGGAGGCTGTGCCAGGACTGAAGGCTTAGCTGAAGGCTGACCGGACTGTCCCACAGTCACGTGACTTGGACTTGGAGAGGGATATGGAGAGAAGGACCCCCGAGGGACAGGGTCTTTCTTCTTGCAGAATGCACAAGTCATAGCTTGCCTTTAGCTCCTGAGGGCTCCAAGGAATGCTGTGTTGGCTGCTGACTGTGAACAGAGAGGTTCTCAGAGTATTTCAGCTGTGACTAGCTGAAGAGCAGAATCTGTGGACAAAGTCAAGGGATTTGGGAATAGGAAAACAAGAGGAGGGAAAAGAAAAGAGCAGGCACCAAGGGGAGCTGACAGAACACCCATAAGATATGAAGATTCTCAGACATAAACGAGGTGGACTCTGCCTTTGCCAGGGTTTGGAAAGCTACGGTGAGAGGCAGGGTCCATATCCAGGGAAACATGCAAGTGATGCTGTTCTATTACAGGAGCATGAGCCCACACCCGGCTCTGGAAACGGTCCCAGCAACGGTGATGACAGCCACAGCAAGGGCTGTGAAGCAGTCTCTCAGCTGACCCATACAAGATAATGGCTCTTTCGACATGTGGAGTGTGAGGGGACAGACACTGTGAGGCGTTGGCACGTAGGACTGTTGGAGAAATTGATGCCGATTGCTCCCAGAGTCATGTCAGACTCAGTCAGAGGGCAGAGGGTCATGTTGCTCTGGATGTGAACTCTCTCCCATTCATACCTATAGGGTCTGCAGCCCTCCTTAGCTTCCTTCACTCTGGGGGGACCTATGTTTGCCCATTTTCACAGTCTTACCTCTTTTAATTTATAAAATAATATTATCATTTACGTCCTAGGGTATGCATTTTGAAACCTGCTTTATACTAACACTGACCAGGCTAAGTCCTGACTCAGGCAGCCCCTAAACACACAGCGGGGGCAACCTGCATAAACCAGTGCTGCTCTCATACAGGAGTCTCTTGGTGCACGCGTGCTAAGTCGCTTCAGTCGTGTCCGACTCTTTGTGACCCTACAGACTGCAGTCAGCCAGGCTTCTCTGGCCATGGGACTTTCCAGAAGTCACCTGGAGATTTTGTTAAAATGTTGATGCTGATTTAATAGTTTTGGCAAGGAGCCTACTGTTACACAGCTCTTACAGGCTCCCAGGTCATGCTGTTGCTATTGCTCTTGGATGACCCTTTGCATAGTGGAGATTTGAACTCTCTGAGCTGCAGGTTCCACACCTGAAAAATGGAAGAAATAATGGTTGGATTGTTGTGAGGATTGGATAAGATGATGCACTTAGCACAGTGCCTGGAAACTCTTAGGTGCTTGATAACAAGTATTTTAGTAAGTATATTAGTATATTTAATATATATATATATTAGCTGCATTTTATGGGAAAACCCATGGAGGCATTTTATGTGACTTTTGTGAGAATGTGTATGGGTGTTCTGAAACAAATATCTCATTGCAAATGTTCTATTTTACATTTCCAAACATTGAAGTAATTCCTTTAAGTGGTTAATTTTGGTTATTTATGTAGTCTCTCTAGTGCAGTGAATAAATTTATTATTATTTATAATAATAATATATTTACTTTCAACATAGTATTGTATATTAATTCTCCAAGTAGTCAGATCTCTGGACAAGCTACAAAAGAAATCAGATTTTTATTCATCCCTGGTGGCCTTCCCCTTATTCTGATTTTGTTAGCATGTGAAAATGTTTATTCTGACTTACTTTCTAAAGTTACCTTTTAAGTATGAAATAACTTAATTATAGATCCCCCAGTAGTAGTAACATTCTTCTATGAGATTTATGTCTTATTTTTAAGACTGAAAGCAAAAACCGTCATTATGCAGTTTCTTCCAAAGAAGATGATAGAGAAATTTAGACTTACATTTATGTCAGAATGAAGCCTGAAACTTCATTTAGTACACATATCAAAGCTTTTATAACCTGTTTACAATGAGAAGTTTTGTAAAAAAAAATCAAACACTTAAAATATATCTGTAAACTTATATGTAGTAATTACTTTGATTCCTTTTAAGGAATTGCTCTTTGAATTAAATACATCAGATTTTGTGATGTATTAAACTAGGAGATCCTCTGTGAGTATTCAGTTCAGTTGCTCAGTCATGTCCAACTCTTTGTGACCCCATGAACTGCAGCACACCAGGCCTCCCGGTTCATGACCAACTCCCAGTCTATCACCAACTCCAGGAGTTCACTCAGACTTACGTCCATCGAGTTGGTGATGCCATCCAGCCATCTCATCCTCTGTCGTCCCCCTTCTCCTCCTGCCCCCAATCCCTCCCAGCATCAGAGTCTTTTCCAGTGAGTCAACTCTTTGCATGAGGTGGCCAAAGTACTGGAGTTTCAGCTTTAGTATCATTCCTTCCAAAGAAATCCCAGGGTTGATCTCCTTCAGAATGGACTGGTTGGATCTCCTTGCAGTCCAAGGGATTCTCAAGAGTCTTCTCCAACACCACAGTTCAAAAGCATCAATTCTTTGGCACTCAGCTTTCTTCACAGTCCAACTCTCACATCCATACATGACCACTGTGAGTATTAGCTACTTACAAATTCTGTTTTATGAAATATTTTGCTGCTACTTAGAATATTGGTCTCCACTTCCTCTGTAGAACCTAACACATTCAAGGGATTTTGCAGCTGCATAGAAAAGAAGAAATGCCATATATGACTATTTTTCCTCTAGCGTTGCTTACCAGGAGGGTATATTAGAATGAACTGATAATTTTTTAGTCCAGAGATTCTTATCTTCTCCATGGTACTTGAAGAGTTAACGTTTTAGTTTGCAGAGAATAAGTTATTCATTATCACCCTAGAATGATTACTAATATTCATTGAGCTCTCATCCAAAATTTTCAATGCTGGCTGCACATTAGAATCACCTGTAGAGCTTTAAAAATACCACTATCCATGTTTTACCCCACCTGGTAGAATTAGAATCTCTGACGCTCAGCTCAGGTCAGTAGCTCAGCCGTGTCTGACTCTTTGCAGCCCTGTGGACTGCAGCACATCAGGCTTTCCTGTCTATCATCAACTCCCAGAGCTTGCTCAAACTCATGTCCACCAAATCAATGATACCATCCAACCATCTCATCCTCTGTTGTCCCCTTCTCTTCCTGTCTTCAACCTTTCCCAGCATCAGGGTCTTTTCCAATGAGTCAGTTCTTTGCACTAGGTGGCCAAAGTATTGGAGCATCAGCTTCAGCATCAGTCCTTTCAATGAATATTCAGAACTGATTTCATTTAGGACTGACTAGTTCGATTTCCTTGAAGTCCAAGAGACTCTCAAGAGTCTTCTCCAACACCACAGTTCAAAAGCATCAATTCTTCAGTGCTCAGCTTTCATTATGGTCCAACTCTTTCATCATACATGACTACTGGAAAAACCATAGCTTTGACTAGACGAACCTTGGTCGGCAAAGCAACGTTTCTGCTTTTAAATAAGCTATCTAGGTTGATCATAGCTTTTCTTCAAAGAAGCAACCACCTTTTAATTTCATGGCTGCACCCACTATTTGCAATGATTTTGGATCCCAAGAAAATAAAGTCTGTCACTGTTTCCATTGTTTCACCATCTATTTGCCATGAAGTGATGGGACTGGATGCCAAGATATTCATTTTTGGAACATTGAGTTTTAAGCTAGCATTTTCACTCTCCTATTTTACTTTCATCAAGAGGCTCTTTAGTTCCTCTTTGCTTTCTGACATGAGGGTGGAGTCATCTGCATATCTGAGGTTATTGATATTTCTCCTGGCAATCTTGAGTCCAGCTTGTGCTTCATGCAGTTTGGCATTTTGCATGCTGTACTATGCATATAAGTTAAATAAGCAAGTTGATAATATACAACCTTGATGTATTCTTTTCCCAATTTTGAACCAGTCCATTGTTCCATGCCCAGTTCTCACTGTTACTTTTTGACCTACATACAGATTCCTCAGGAGGTAGGTAAGGTATTCAGGTATTCCAGTCTCTTTAAGAATTTTACATAGTTTGTGGTGATCCACAAAGTCAAAAGATTTAATGCAGTCAATGAAGCAGAAGTAGATGTATTTCTGGAATTCTCTTGATTTTTCAGTGATCCAACGGATGTGGGCAATTTGATCTCTGTTTCCTCTGCTTTTTCTAAGTCCAGCTTGAACATCTGGAATTTCTTGGTTCATGTACTGTGGAACACTAGCTTGGAAAATTTTGAGCATTAGTTTGCTAGCGTGTGAGATGAGTGCAATTGTGCAGTAGTTTGACTACTCTTTGGCAGGGACATGACTGAGCAATTAACACTTTCATATACAGTAACAATCTTGCTTAATCACCAGAAATTCTTCCTCATTTATCTATCAGTGAACACTTTTTACCAGTAGCTACAGTACTTTTGAAAAGAGTATCTACATAGATTCCTTAGACAGATGATGGACAGACAGAACTGATAGATGATAAACATGTGCATAGGAAACAGGCAACAATGGAGGACAAGAGGGCACATGGAGAAGTGGAGGATGGGGAGCAGGGAAGCAGGAGTAGGAGGAGGGCCGGGACTGGGAGGAACCAAGGCCAGCTTCCCAGACACATGACCTCACAGGGGACCCAGAGCTTCGGAGAGTCCTAGGCTTGGTCCAATGCTCTGCTGTCATCGTCTTGAAGTCCTTCCCAACTCTGAGCAAAGTTTCCCATATTTTTATCTTGCACTGGTCACATCAGTTATGTAGCCAGTCCTGGGAGAGAATTTCTAGGTTCTCCAGAGAGCAGAGCCTGAGGCAAACGCAGACATGCTGCCACATTACTGAGGAACAAAACCCAGAGAAACAGCATCATGTATGAAAGGGGACAACACAGGAAAAGAGGACACATGCGAGAGGCGTAGAGCCAGCTGTCAGCCAGCGGGAGGCTACTGACACCTCCATTTCCCAGGATGTCCTCAGAGAGGCCAGCTAAGCCCTGCATCCCACATGTGCCTGTGCACTGGTTGTTGGAGGAGAAAAGAATTTACTCTCAGCTTCCTCTTCTCCATCTTCCATTAGTCAAAAGCCATCATGTTGAGCTGTAGACTCCTCATACTTACAAGAAAAGTCAGCATTTTCTCCAAGCAGCAGCCAGGAAAGCCTAGCCAGGCAGGACTCTGGCCAGGGTACAGCTGCAGCGACCCGCTCACCATCAACAACGCTCACAGCTCCCTCCCAGAGCAGCTCCTTAGAACCCTGCCAGGACTGCCTACGCACCTCCACCCAGTCACAGAGCCAGACAGGGGCAGAAGCCAAGGCCCGTACACACCCAAACGAGATGTCTCTACACAGCAGATGAGCACAGAGCAATGGCAGTGAGTGTCGCAGCCACTCCCAACAACAGCACATGGCAAATGCAACACCGATACAAGTAGCTGGACACACAAAAACAATCTGCATGACCCAACTCATGAAGTTAAGAAAATAGGTACCACCGCAGAGTTATTTTTAGGACTCCAGGGTGAAAAGTTAGGAAGAAAAGCTACAAAGTGATTATATAAAAGCGTGGACAATGGCCCATGTGAGAAGGAGGGAAAGGACAGTGATGGGAGAGAGTTTAAGGTCACTGATTCAAATGTTGCTGATAGATAAAGTGAGATGGACTTTTCTTACGAGCACTGGATCTGACACTATGGAGGAGGTCAGTGGTCACCTTGGGTTATTCAAGTGAAGTCAAGAGAAAGTGGGGAAGAAACAGGGGACAGGCGGTGTGGAAACTCTGAGATTTATTTGTAAAGGAAAGGATAACTGTAGGGCTATAACTGGAGATGGGAAGGGTTTTGCTTCTTTCTGTTTTAAGGAGTACGGGTCTGCACATGTACTTATGAGAATTCCCTAGTAGATGGGAAAACTGATAGAAGAGAGGGAAGGGGAGCCTGGTCCAGGTCTTCCACCAGCTGGAAATGAGGGATCTCTGCACCAGCCAGGAGGCAGGAGGGGCATGGACAACTCACAGAGTTACAGAAGAGAAGGCAAGTGAAAGTACCATATGCGGGAAGTGGGCAGCTGGGGTCAGTGGATGTGGCAGAAGCACTTTTCTATAATAAAAATAAAAGCTGAAGGTAGGTATGAGAATCAGGAAAGGGGGCTAAGAGTTTTGAAAACAGAGAATATATGAAACAGTCAACTCAGAGAGCAGAAGAGTAAGTTCCAGGGAAAACAGCATGATCACCTTTAGGGATCTCCTGAACTAGCGATCAGGTCTCTAAAGTAAACAGGCACTGCCGCTGTATGTGATTCTCCAGCAGTTAGCTGATGCAAGCACAGGTTGGCAGAAGCATGGATAGATGCTGAAAAAGTAGAAAATTACATAGCATTAGAGGCTCCTTTTCAGAATATTCTCAAATTAGGAAGAGAGCTTTGAACTCAACAGTAGTCATTCAATATAAAAACAAGAAAGCAAATTATTACCTAAACTAATATAAGCCAAACCAATAAAAATCAATGTCTTGGCAATGCTAAGTTTTAGAAGGTAGTATTCAGTTAATTATGTTCAGACATTATTGCCTAAGACGCAGTAAATTCTAGAGAAAAGTCTGAAATCTCAGACTAAAACATGTCAATTCCTTCATTGACTTAAACCATGATTCCCAGAATCTAAGAAAAAAATGTTTTTTCCCATCTATAAAATAGAAGAGCAGAGGATTTGTTTTCACATTATTAAGTAAGCAAGTAAGGAAACATCACTTTACTATTGTCTGGAATATTAATACAAGAGCTATATTTAACTTAAGAATATGCAGTATTAATAACAGTAGCACATATTTGATTACAGTCAATGTGTTAATAAATTTCAGTAATTGCTACATTTATTAAAAGTAATAAAAATTTTAAATGCCAGAAGTCTTCCTTTCTCTGCACAGAATAATAATGTCTGTTTCTTAAGCAGCTCTTATGTGACATAACATGTTTCCAAAAATCTGAGTGTACCTGCTCTCTTGCTTATATGTGACAAGCACCACATCTTACCAGAAAGAAAGTCCATGATCCTGAAAAAGCCCAATCTGGTCAAAGTGATTTTATAAAAGTTATTGGATATATTTAATTTCATTGACAAACATTTCTATTTCTTGGACTCACAACATTGTAATTTTAGTGAAGTATGTTTTTATCATTTTTGACACAGAAACATAGAGACAATGAATGTTTTCTTTAAAATCTATTATAAAGTAATTCTATCACTAGAAGGAAGAATGCAAAACAATTCAGCAACATTTTAGTAATCCTAATGTAGGTACTGAGAATCAGGTTTTCAGCGCTTACTTAGAGATTTGTTAAGAATTTCAACTTGCATTCCTTGTATAAGAGTACAGTGCGTATATGTGTGATAAGTTGCCTCAGTTGTATCCCACTCTTTGTAACCCTATAGACTGTACTCATCAGGTTCCTCTGTCCATGGGATTCTTCAGGCAAGAATACTAGAGTGGATTGCCATACCCTCCTACAGGGGATCCTCCCTACTCAGGGATGGAACTTACGTCACTTACTTAGAGATTTGTTAAGAATTTCAACTTGCATTCCTTGTATAAGAGTACAGTGCGTATATGTGTGATAAGTTGCCTCAGTTGTATCCCACTCTTTGTAACCCTATAGACTGTACTCATCAGGTTCCTCTGTCCATGGGATTCTTCAGGCAAGAATACTAGAGTGGATTGCCATACCCTCCTACAGGGGATCCTCCCTACTCAGGGATGGAACTTACGTCTCTTAAATCTCCTGCATTGGCAGGTGGGTTCTTTACCACTAGCACCACCTGGGAAGCCCAGAGTTTACAGTTCAGTTCAGTTCTGTTCAGTTCAGTCCAGTTATTCAGTCGTGTTCGACTCTTTGCGACTTCATGGACTACAGCACGCCAGGCTTCCCTGTCCGTCACGAACTCTCGGAGCTTACTTAAACTCATGTCCATCGAGTCAGTGATGATATCCAACCATCTCATCTTCTGTTGTCCCCTTCTCCTCCCACCTTCAATCTTTCCCAGCATCGGGGTCTTTTCCAATGAGTCAGTTCTTTGCATCAGGTGACCAAAGTATTGAAGTTTCAGCTTTAGCATCAGTCCTTCCAATGAATATTCAGGACTGATTTCCTTTAGGATGGACTGGTTAGATCTCCTTGCAGTCCAAGGGACTCTCAACAGTCTTCTCCAACACCACAGTTCAAAAGCATCAATTCTTCAGTGCTCAGCTTTCTTTATAGTCCAACTCTCACAATCATACATGACTATTGAAATAACCATAGCCTTGACTAGACAGCACTTTGTTGGCAAAGTAATGTCTCTGCTTTTTAATATGCTGTCTAGGTTGGTCATAGCTTTTCCTCCATGGAGAAAGCGTCTTTTAATTTCAATGACTGCAGTCACCATTTGCAGGGACTTTGGACCCACCCCCAAAATGAAATCTGTCACTGTTTGCCATCTGTTTGCATTGGGAAAGAATAAGACACAGCAATTGGCTGAAATCTTACTGATAATCAAGTAATTTCTTATTAGGGAAAGGATAAAATTAACAAATTTGCAATAAGATTGCAAGACTAGATCATTTTGTTATGGAGCATTTTTATTAATATATATGTGTGCGTGTATACATATAAATATATATATGTGAATATGTATGTTAGGTATAACTCATTATTTCAAAAGGTATTTATATAAAATAAAAGATAGGAGGTGGAAAAAGATGGCAGAGGAATAGGACAGGGAGACTACTTTCTCCCTCACTACTTCATCAAAAGAACATTTCAACACTGAGTAAATTTCACAAAACAACTTCTGAATGCTGACAGAGGACATCAGGCATCCAGCAAAGCAGATCATTGGCTTCAAAAACAGGTAGGAATAAATATAAAAGATGAAAAAAGAGACAAAGGAGGTAGGGAGGGAGCTCCGTCCTGGGAAGGGAATCCTGTCCTGGGAAAAGACTCTTAAAAAGAGAGGTTTCCAAACACCAGGAAACATTCTCACAGCTGTGTCTGTGGCGAGCCTTGGAAGCACAGAGGGCAACATAACAGGAAGGAAAAATAAATAAATAATCAAAACCAACAGATTATGAGCCCAACAGTAAATCCCCCAGTGGATAAGCAGCGCAGAAGCCTGCATTTGACTCTAGCAAGTGGGGGTTGGGCAGCGAGGAGCGGGAGGCGCAAGCGGCAGTGCTTTCTAAGAATCGGGCTGCGGGAGACTTGGGCTGCAGTGCTTTTCTCGAGAATCGGGTCATAACTCCCCACGCATGGCCAGAACGAACTAACTTGGGCTAGCAAACCAGACTGTGGAATAGCTACCAAGCGAAATGCTCGAACATAAGACTCTGCCAGGACCACGCACAGAACAAAGGATGGATCGAAAATAGCCAGCTGCAGACCATCCCCCTCCAGTGACAGGCAGCCAGAGACTTAAGGGCTGGAAAGGGCAATCGCAGCTCAAGAGAGACATTACCTACCAAATTGTAAGCAGGTTTCTTTGCCAACTAAGACTTCTGGGGGCTCTGGACAGTCATCATCTGCCTGAGAAGGAGCCCCAGTGGTACTCCCAGAAAACTGAGCAGCACAGAAAGGCCAGAAATTGCAACAATTGCGCTCACCAAACTCCCTAGCTACTCGTACCTGGTAAGGACACAAAACACAGGCCCAACCAAATCTGCGCCTTGGAGGGCTTCCTGAGCGCTGAGCCTTAGTGGCTTAGACCGGGAGGTGCATGAAGCCTAGGGCAGGGCTCTGATGGTTACCTGGTGGAGCAATGTAGAACCTGAGCAGGGTGCACTGTGAGCAAGGGCAAGACCAGCATAGAGTCCATCACTGCCCTGCCTGTGTCAAAACAGAAATCAGACATGGAAGAGACCAGCAAACAGAGTAAGTTAAACAGAGGGAACTGCCTTGGTAGCAACCCCACACAGCCCACAATGCCAGAGAAAGGGCCAGATATACCTTTACTACTTTTATGATCAATCTATATATTTTTTTTTGAGTTGATATGGATGCGTGATTTTTTTCTTTTTTTTAAATTTTTTTTAATTTTATTTTTTCGTCCTTTCTTTTTCATCTTTTTTTAAACGTTCTGAAATTTTTAAGTCCTCTATATCTCTATTTATTATTTTTATAACCTATTATTAATTTTCAAAAAAAAACAAACCCTATATTTAAAGCAAACGGTGTATACAGTCTTTTTGTGGTGGTGGTTGTTGTCTTTTAATAATTCTGGTGGCCTTTTCTTCTTCTTCTTCTTCTTCTTCTTCTTCTTCTTCTTCTCTCTTTTTTTTCTCCTTCTTCTTTTCTTTAATATTTTATTTTTGAAAATCCAATCTCTACTCCAGATTTTTAATCTTTGCATTTTGGTATTAGTTGTCAATTTTGTACATTTAAAAACCTAATCTTCAGTACCCAATTTTACACGAGAGTGAGATTACTGGCTTGACCACTCTCTCCTCCTTTGGACTCTCTTTTTTCTCCACCAGGTGGCCTCTGTCTCCACCCACCCCCTCCTCTTCTCTACCCAACTGTGTGAATCTCTGTGTTCCAGAAGGTGGAGAACACTCAGGGAACTGGCTACTGGCTACTGTCTCCCTCCTTTTCATCTCCCTCTTTTATCCCCCTGGCCACCTCTATCTACTTCCTCCCTCTCCTCTTCCCTGTATAACTCTGTGAACACCTCTGAGAGGTCCAGACTGTGCAGCTCACACAAGAAAATGGTTATGGGCTAGCTTGCTCTCTCCTTTTTTGATTCCACCTCATCCCATTCCAGTCACCTCTAACTACCCCCTCCCTCTTCTCTCCTCCATGTAGCTCAATGATCCTCTAGGGGTGACCCTCAATGTGGAGAAACCTTTCATCTTTAATGTAGATGGTTTAACATCAGTGTTGTATAGATAGAGAAGTCCTGAGGCTATTGTAAAAATAAAACTGAAAACCAGAAGCAGGAGGCTTAAGTCCAAATCTTGAAATCATCAGAGAATTCCTGAATACAGGGAACATTATTCGATAGGAGCTTATCAAACGCCTCCATACCTACACTGAAATCGAGCACCACCCAAGTGCCAACAAGTTCCAGAGCAAGACATACCACACAAATTCTCCAGCAACACAAAAACACACCCCTGAGTTTCAATATATAGGCAGCTCAAAAATACTCCAAAACCATTGACATCTCATAACCCATTACTAGATACTTCATAGCACTCCAGAGAGAAGAAATCCAGCGCCACCCACCAGAACTCCAACACCAGCCTCCCTAATCAAGAAACCCTGACAAGCCACTGATACAACCCCACACACAGTGAAGAAGCTCAGTAATAAAGAGAACTCCACAAATTCCCAGAATATAGAAAGGCCACCCCAAATGCAGCAATATAACCAATATGAAGAGACAGAGGAATACCCAGCAGGTAAAGGAACAGGAGAAATGCCCACCAAACCAAACAAAAGAGGAAGAGATAGGGAATCTACCTGAGAAAGAATTCTGAATATTGATAGTGAAAATGATCCAAAATCTTGAAATCAAAATGGAATCCAGATAAATAGCCTGGAGACAAGGATTGAGAAGATGCAAGAAAGGTTTAACAAGGACCTAGAAGAAGTAAAAAAGAGTCAACATATAATGAATAATGCAATAAATGAGATCAGAAACACTCTGGAGGCAACAAATAGTAGAATAACAGAGGCAGAAGATAGGATTAGTGAAATAGAAGATGAATCAGGAGGCTTAAGTCCAAATCCTGAGATCATCAGAGAATTCCTGAATACAGGGAACATTATCCAATAGGAGCTCATCAAACGCCTTTATACCTACACTGAAATTGAGCACCACCCAAGGGCCAACAAGTTCCAGAACAAGACATACCACGCAAATTCTCCAGCAACATAAGAACACGCCCCTGAGCTTCAATATACAGGCAGCTCAAAATACTCCAAAACCATTGACGTCTCATAACCCATTACTAGACACTTCACAGAACTCCAGAGAGAAGAAATCCAGCTTCACCCACCAGAACTCCAACTCAAGCCTCCCTAATCAAGAAACTTTGACAAGCCACTGATACAACCCCACACACAGAGAGGAAGCTCAATAATAAAGAGAACTCCACAAATGCCCAGAATATAGAAAGGCCACCACAAACGCAGCAATATAACCAAGATGAAGAGACAGAGGAATACCCAGCAGGTAAAGGAACAGGAGAAATGACCACCAAACCAAACAAAAGAGGAAGAGATAGGGAATCTACCTGAGAAAGAATTCTGAATATTGATAGTGAAAATGATCCAAAATTTTGAAATCAAAATGGATTTACAGATAAATAGCCTGGAGTTAGGGTTGAGAAGATGCAAGAAAGGTTTAACAAGGACCTAGAAGAAATAAAAAAGAGCCAACATATAATGAATAGTGCAATAAAAGAGGTCAGAAACACTCTGGAGGCAACAAATAGTAGAATAACGGAGGCAGAAGATAGGATTAGTGAAATAGAAGATAGAATGGTAGCAATAAATGAATCAGCAAGGAAAAAATAAAAAGGAATTAAAAGAAATGAGGACAACCTCAGAGACCTCCAGGACAATATGAAACACTCCAACATTTGAATTATAACAGTCCCAGAAGAAGAAGACAAAAAGAAAGACCATGAGAAAATACTTGAGGAGATAATAGTTGAAAGCTTCCCTAAAATGGGGAAGGAAATAATCACCCAAGTCCAAGAAACCCAGAGAGTGCCAAACAGGATAAACCCAAGGCAAAACACCCCAAGACATATATTAATCAAATTAACAAAGACCAAACACAAAGAACAAATATTAAAAGCAGCAAGGGAAAAACAACAAATAACACACAAGGGTATCCCCATAAGAATAACTGCAGATCTTTCAATAGAAATTCTTTAGGCCGGGAGGGAATGGCAAGACATACTTAAAGTGATGAAAGTTAATAACCTACAGCCAAGACTACTGAGGAAATCTGGTACACTGATGGAAGCAGCTTTTTCTTGAATGGGAAAAGAAGAGCTGGATATGCAACAGTCTCCAATTTTGAGACCGTACGGGCTGAATCTTTGCTACCAGGTACTTCAGCCCAGTTAGCTTAGCTCATACCCCTGACTCGAGCTTTAGAGCTAGGAAAAGGGAAAAGAGAAGTCATTTACACTGACTCCAAGTATGCCTTCCTGGTGCTACATGCACATGCTTCTATTTGGAAAAAAAGAGGCCACTTGACCACCTGAGGGTCCTCAATCAAATATGGCGATCAAATCCTTGGGCTCTTGGAGGCAGTTTATCTGCCCACTGAGGTTTCAATCTCCCACTGTAAAGGACACCAGAAAGGGAGCATGGAAGTGGCACGAGGGAGCCAAGCAGCCGATCAGGCAGCTAAGAGAGCGGCATTACAGAACAATGACCAAGTAGGGGTTGCCACCTTAGTTCCACAGACTAATTTGCTAGAAACTCCTTCATATACTGAAGGTGAGACTCTTAAAGCTAAGAGTGAGGGATTTCAAGAGGATCATATAGGGTGGTTCCAAAAAAAGAGACTCTTTTTTCTGCCTGGGAACCTCTGATGGAAGTTGGTTAACTTCTTACATGCCACCACTCATTTAGGGGAAAAGGCCCTCCAAAGGTTACTAGAAAGATCCTTCAGAAGAACAGGCCTCCAAACAACTAAAAGGCTAGTGGTCTCCTCATGTCTCACTTGCCAGTTAAACAACCCCAAGCATTGCAAAGACCCCAGCTGGCCCAGCCTGTCCAATGACATGGGACCTACCCATGAGAGAACTGGCAGATGGACTTCACCCAGATGCCAGTTTCTGAAGGGTATAAATACCTATTAGTCATGATGAATACTTTCACAGGATGGATTGAAGGCCTTCCTACCAGGATTCAGAAGGCTGAGGAGGCTGTAAAAAAACAGCTCCATGAAATCATTCCGAGATTTGGTCTGCCCAGGCCATTACAAAGTGGCAATGGGATATCATTTACTTCTAAGGTGAACCAAGGGGTCTCTAAAGCATTGGGAATTACTTATTATCTCCTTTGTGCCTGGAGGCCTCAGTCTTCAGGAAAAGTAGAAAGATTCTTAAAATCAGCAATAAAAAGATAACCCAGTAGACCTCCTTGGGATAGAAGGAGGCTTTACCAATAGCTCTGCTCTGCACCTGTATTGCCCCTAAGGAATAGTTGGACTTAGTCCTTATGAGATGCTATATGAGAGACCATTTGTTTATGTCAATGACCTCTTCCTAGATCCAGAGGCTCAGACCCTCTGGTCTTATACCATGGCTATTGGGCAGTTCCAACATGATATACACTTGTGGGGTGTCAACCAGGACCCAAAAGATTCTAGAGTCACCACTACAGGCTCCAGGGACTCAAGTCCTAATTAAAATCTAAAAAGATGGGTCCCCAAAGGCTCAACTCCAGCCCACATGGAAGGGACCCTACTGCGTAATATTTTCTACCACCACAGCAGTCAATGTACCAGGACACGACTCCTGGATTCACTATTCACGAGTCAAGCCATGGAAGAAGACAAAAGAGGACAGTATACCAGTGAGCCTATAGGAGATCTTGACACCTATTCAGGACTGCAAATGAGGGCCATTCTAATGAACACCCCCAAAATTAAGTTTCTGGGGATAAGATTTCTCAGGACAGTGCCAAACAGCCAACACAGTTTTGCAAGGCTTGTAATCCAAAAGAGACAGGAGATAGATCTCCTGATCCCTGAACAAGGAGAGACTTGAGCCATCTTAAATGAGATGTGTTGTTTTTGAGTAAATACCTCCAGCTAAGTTAAAGAAAGTTTCACAGTTCTCAAGGAAAACATTCAGACCCTATAGGATCTCAAAAAATGAGCTGGAGAGTTCTTAAGGTGGCTATAATCTGGAATTTGGAGTTGGCCAATCCCCCTACCAGTCCTTATTATCACCATACTGATGCTGCTTATGATTGCTCCATGTTATTATCTAACCCATTTTTTCCTATGCCCAGGTCAACAAGCTACAACATGCAGTGCCAATTCAACAAGGATATATGAAACTACAGTCAACCACAGAAAATATAACTTACCCTTAGATGGACACTGCTATAAGGGCTCTGAAGCTTAAAACTAGCAAGAGGGGGAGGCCCAATGCCCCTCGCTATCCCAGTTCAGCAGGAAGCAGCCAGAAAGGTCTCAATGCCCCCATTCCCAAAGAATTGGGCCTCCTATCTCTTGAGGGGAGGAATGTTAGGTAGTTAAAATAGGAAAAAGGAATCCAGAATGGCGGTGGCTAAAAGACAAGGAAGGGAAAAGCCCACAAAAATAGAACAAAGGACGGTCCGAGGACCACAGTGAGGACCTCAGGTAAAACAAAGAGCACTCCTGGCTAGCCCAATTTACATAGGGCAGGCCCAGGGGGAGGAGAAAAAACAGAAAAAGAGGAGCCAAAGTTGGACTGGGGGCCTCTCTTCTCTTCATGTCTTTTGGGTTAGCATGCCCTTATGCCGCAAGGATGTATTTTCCTTTACTTTCTAAATAAAACTGAGCTGTAACATGGAGCTGTAACACTGGTCCGTCTGAGGGCTATAACACTGGTCTGTCCATTGCTTCAAATTTTTTGTTGGGATGAGATAGAACTGAGGAAATTACAAACTCCCCAGACATCAAGAAGGTTCTTTACCACTAGCGCCACCTGGGAAGTCCTAAAATAAATACTTAGGTTTTCTTATTTGTATCTAACAATATTTTTTAAGAAAAAATTAATTGTCTCAGGTCCGTCTAAATCTAAATAGCAATTAGTCAGTAACTAAGACTTTTTAGCATTATAAATTTATCCAGATTTAGATACATACATTAGAGAGTAATCTGAATTGATTCATGAATTCAGTTTTCATATCCATGGGAAAAGAAAACTGATGTTTTATTAAATATAAAGACAGATGTAATTATATTATAATTATATTAATTACTAGCTAAAGGGAATTCTCATAGTTTTAATTACTGCAACCCATAAATAGATTTTCCAAAGAGGAATCCTTCCCACAATAAACATAATAGTGAAATGATGATATGTGCATTCATTGATAATTTCAGGGCTTCTGAGCAATACCATTTTTCATCTTGTGTTGTGCTGTGCTTAGTCACTCAGTCATGTCCTACTCTTTGCAACACTGTGGACGTTAGCCCGCCAGGGTCCTTTGTCCATGGGATTTTCTCCAGGCAAGAAGACTGGAGTGTGTTGCCAAGCCCTCCAACGGGGATGTTCCCAACCCAGGGACTGAACCTAGGTCTGCCGCTTTGCAGGTAGACTCTACTGTCTTAGATACCAGGGAAGCCCATTTTTCATTTTATTGTTATAAATACCTGACATTTTGATTGGTATACATTGCTTGTTTCATCAGGCGGATAGTATGTCTACCCTGACATAATTCTGGAAGGGGAAAAAAAAACTATTTCTAAGTTCACAAATGCAATTACACTTTTGTTTATCACCAAATTATGCTGTTTTGTAAACAGATATTACTTTCATTTCATTTTTCCAGAACAACATTTAGTAAAATAAAAAGATATACTACTTTCCAGGATATAGTATCAAACGGGGGCGGGGGGGGGGCTTGTATTGTTATTTTGTACAAAATCACAAAGCAAAAGGAATTTAAACCTGAAAGATTCCTTGAAAACGTATGCTCTATATTCTTTGTTCTGATTAAAAAAAAAAATCATTGAAAGTGGAGCCTTCTAGCCAACACATTTTCACTGTGTCATTTTCTCTTATTCAAACCTGAAGTATTTCACGTTTTGCCTTAAATATAATATTCTGCTGGAGTTTCATTTTATTGCTCACCTGAATACTATACAGTCCTATCCTAGCCTATTTCATTTCCGTGAGAGATATTGAATTTTATGGTTGTATTTTATAAAAGTTGTGCTCCTAACACAAATGAAACAAATTTGGAACTACAAAGCTGAAAATTAAAGGGGAACTCAGAGTCAGGTAAAAAAAACGAACAGACTAGCCCTACAGGGTCAGTTCTGTAGATGTTACAGTCCACGGGAGAAGCATATACATAAATTACTCAGCCTTTTTAGGCAGCTCAAATTCACAGACATCATCTGCAGAAGTATATTTCAAATTACCTAGACTTTCTGATGGCATGTATCTTGTCTGATGTTCAGCTTCATTGTGAGAAATGTGAGCTAAAGTACAAAATTCCTCTTTGCAAATTCGAACCTCATTATTATTACAGTCTGCTAGGGTCTGTCAAAAACTTAGCTTCATGGTTTCATTTAGCCATTACATCAAATCTGGCTATTGGGCTAGAATTATAGGTAGGCTTTCATGCCCTCTGCTGGATATTCAAAGAAAAAAACTACATCATTCAGCAGTAAGAAAAACTTTTTTTTTTTTTTAATGAATTCAGAGAAGGAATGATATGACATTCTTTATATGCATAATTGAAAAAGAAATTATACAAATGAACTTATTTACAAAACAGAAACAGACTTACAGAGTGAACTTGTGGTGGCCAGGGGAGAAGAATGGGGAGAGATAGGGAGTTTGGTATCAACATGTACACACTGTTATATTTAAAATGGATAACCAACAAGGTCCTACTGCATAGCACAGGGAACTCTGCTCAATGTTATGCGGCAGCCTAGATGGGAGGGAAGTTTGGGGGAGAATGGATACATGTATATGTATGCTGAGTCCCTTTGCTGTTCACCTGAAGCTATCATATTGTTCATCGGCTCTACCCCTATATACGTAAACAGCTTAAAAATCTAAACTAAAATAAGATGATTTGGTAAAGCAAAAAACAAAACAAAACAAAACAAAAACCAATGCTCTAACATGGAAAGAAAAGAAATCTAATCCTATCAGAATTAAAATTTGAGATGCCAGGCTAAATTGAAATTTAATGATTTATTGATGAAATAAGATGCAGGCAAAGATTTTCTGAAATGAGATGACAAAAAAGAAAATAGACTTATTTTCTAAAGTTCTATTTTAAATATCATGATAATGATATAACCTAAATTAGTTTTATCATTTTATTATTTGAAGTAGTTTTCAGGGGACCACAAAGAGCAGTTGCTACAGAACTTTCGAGTCTCTGGAGATCAGAGTAAAGCAGTGGAAATGAGTATCATGAAAAATAATACTAACAATAAAGTCTAGTGAAAAATATATCCAGAACCTTGTATAATACCTGATATTTCAGTAAGTATTTTTAAGACATTATAATTAAAATATGATCTGTGATAGTTGATAGTTTATAACCAGTTTTGAAGATAAAGATCTTAGTGAAGAGATACTTAGAACAGGAATTAAAAGATGAAAATACATAGTCTCTAGTTTTATCTCTATTAGCTATGCACCTTGATTAGTCAGTTATCCTTCCAAAGCCCATTTTCTCATCTGATAAATGA
The DNA here is from genome assembly GCA_006408675.1 of Madoqua kirkii. NCBI lineage: Eukaryota > Metazoa > Chordata > Mammalia > Artiodactyla > Bovidae > Madoqua > Madoqua kirkii. Next base: position 7,008 of record SJYC01013814.1, on the reverse strand, counting down.
AGGCAGGTTTTTGTTTTGTTTTGTTTTTAAAAAAAAAGAATGTTGCTGAGATTTTCAATTACAAAAGTAATGTACACATATTATTGAGCAATTAGAAAAATCCAGCAACATGAATAAAGCAAAATTATCTGAAGCCCCACCACCTAAAGACATTTATGTCTAATACTTTTATTTATGGTATGATCCCCTTGTTTATTGCAATTGCAAAGTATAAATCTGCCAAATCTTTATTTGTTCATACTTCTTTTTATTATAAAAGTAACACTTGCATTTAGTTTTAAAAGTAAAATAGCACTATAGGCTTATGATGAAAATTAGCACTCATTTGCTCTACTTCCACAGAACATTATCTCCAAATCCCACTTCATGAGGAAACATATTTTTCAACTCTTCTGGCATTTTGTTTCAGATACTTATGACCTAATTTTCAAATGATGTGCTTTATTACCATTACTTTATTTTTTTAAAAAAAGTTAGATGTTATTCCTTGATTCCACCCACAGTGACTCAGTGGTAAAGAATCTGCTTGCCAATGGAGGAGATGTGGGTTCAGTCCCTGGACTGGGAAGATCCCCTGGAGAAAGAAATGGCAATCTATTCCAGTATTCTTGCCTGGGAAATCTTATGGACAGAGGAGCCTGGTAAGCCACAGTCCATTGGATTGCAGAAGAGTCAGACACAACTTAATGACTAAACAACAATTGATTCCACAAAATAAGAAATTAAGATTTACTTTCTAACCCTAAGCCCTTTCCCTAATACAAACTTTCCTTCTCTGCCTACATTGTCAATATGAATAATATCTATCTTATAATTCAACAGTAATTATTTACATGATTTACAACTTAACCAGTTGAGGGAGGGTTAATCTAAATTTTGTTTTTCAAAGATTTATATCACCTTTTTTTCACCCCTTTCCATTTACCAACCCTTAAAGCAGAGACATTACTTTGCTGACTAAGGTCCGTCTAGTCAAGGCTATGGTTTTTCCAGTAGTCATGTGTGGATGTGAGAGTTGGACTGTGAAGAAGGCTGAGTGCCGAAGAATTGATGTTTTTGAACTGTGGTGTTGGAGATGACTCTTGAGAGTCCCTTGGACTGCAAGGAGATCCAACCGGACCATTCTGAAGGAGATCAGCCCTGGGATTTCTTTGGAAGGAATGATGCTAAAACTGAAACTCCAGTACTTTGGCCACCTCATGCGAAGAGTTGATTCATTGGAAAAGACTCTGATGGTGGGAGGGGTTGGGAGCAGGAGGAGAAGGGGACGACAGAGGATGAGATGGCTGAATGACATCACTGACTCGATGGACAGGAGTCTGAGTGAACTCCAGGAGTTGGTGATGGACAAGGAGGTCTGGGGTGCTGCGATTCATGGGGTCGCAAAGAGTTGGACATGACTGAGTGACTGAACTGAGCTGAACTGATTCTATCACCATATTTTCATTACTAATTTTTCCCTAAACTTACCTCTTCATTCTACTCTAACTATTTGTTGTCATGTTCTGATGGAATCGGCTCTTGTCTGGGCTGCTTCAATGCTATCTTCCTGCAGATGAAGTTTTTCATCATTTTCAAAATTCTCTTCACGTCTCTTGTCTTTGACTCTAAGGCATTTCTTCTTTTGTACAACATGAATTTGTTAGATTTTTTTTTTTACTTAAGTCGTTTAGCATAGTGGAGAAACTTGAAACCCCATCTGTCTCAGGCATCTTTCCATGTACTAAAACTTTTTGCTGATTTTCTTCATCATCTTTTTGCTACTCTCTTTACACTTGTCAATGAAAAAGTGTTTTTACTTCTTTACTATAACCTTAGTGGGTTTAATAAGAGGATGGATATATGTGTAACTTCATTTTACAGTATTGTCAACTGTCCCCAGCTTATATCCAGATTCACTTCTGTAAGGTTTTATCCTCATAAATTCACACCCAGATACTTTTAGAAATTTCCAGAATTGGGAACTTATAAAATTTGTTTGAATACATAAAAGTGCCAGGCTGCTTTAGAGGCTAGGGATATAAATCAGTGGTAAATACAGATTCCTCCTTTCATTGGTTTACATTCTAACAAGGAAAAGTCAACAGCAGACTATGAATAGAATTTTTCCATGTATTGTAGCAGAAGATGATGCTTAAAAGACAATACATACTATGTGAAAAGGAAAAGTGTGTCTGAGACAAGGATGTTGAAGTGCTAGTGTTAGGAGAAATTAGAACTTAAAGTAGGATAATCAGGGTGGGCCTCATTAAGAAGGTGATTTTCAAACAAAGACTAATAGGAGGTGAAAACGTGAGCAATGTTGATATCTGTGGTAACAGTTTCATAGGAAAAAAGAACAGTAAGCACTAAGGCCAGAAAGGACATATGGGGTAGAATAATGTCTGGTAGGTTTGAGGACCATGTTCCTGGAGCAAATGAATAAGGGAGAGAGTCATTAAAAAAGGAAACTTGAGAAGGGTATAGATTCTATAGGGCCATGTGTTGAGGACTTCTGGCATTTTTGAGTGAGTTGTGTTGTCACTGGAGTTTAGTTAAGGAACATGACCCACTTTATGTACTAAAAGCACCACTATAGATACTGTGTTCGAAATAGAATATAGAAAGTCAAAGCTGGGAGCAAGCAGTCCAGTTTAGATGGTATGCAGTAATCCAGGCAAGAACTGACAATACATCGGCTCACACCAGAGACAGGATAAGAAATGCTTAGTGTCCAGAATTATTTTGAAGATGGAATCAATTTGAAGCACTTCCTGATGTAGGAAGTAACATAAAGGAGGACTCAAGCCTGATTTCAAGATATATGATCCGAGCAGCTGGAAGCTTCCTATTACCATCAATTGAGATGGGGAAGGTTTGAACAAACATGTTTGCAAAGAGCTTAGGAGATAAATCAAAGCTAACTTTGAAAGGTATATTAGACTGACAAGTGAAGATGTCGAATGTTCTGTTCAACAATTGGCCAGCTTTAGACCATATGGCACCTGCCATGAATTTCTTTTCCTAGCTCCATTGCTCATGGCCACTGCAAAAGTGTTACTTGATGATATCTCATTGTTACTTCTGCAGTCAGAGTTCTCAGTGGGAATACTGATACTTATGCTGAGGGTTTTTATCATAGTTTGCAGAGAAATCTCCAGTTGAGGCATAAATTATTGGGTTCCATTATAAAATCTCAGAAGAAATGGAGTAGCCATCATAGTCAACAAAACAGTCTGAAATACAATACTTGGATGCTGTCTCAAAAACAACAGAATAATCTCTGTTCATTTCTAAGGCAAACCATTCAATATCACAGTAATCCAAGTCTATGCCCCAACCAGTAATGCTGAAGAAGCTGAAGTTGAATGGCTCTATGATGACCTACAAGACCTTTTAGAACTAACACCCAAAAAAAGATGTCCTTTTCATTATAGGGGGCTGGAATGCAAAAGTAAAAAGTCAAGAAATACCTGGAGTAACAGGCAAATTTGCACTTGGAGTACAGAATGAAGCAGGACAAAGGCTAATAGAGTTTTGCCATGAGAACACACTAGTCATAGCAAATATCCTCTTCCAACAACACAAGAGAAGACTCTAATGGACATCACCAGATGGCCAACACCAAAATCAGATTGATTATATTCTTTGCAGCCAAAGATGAGGAAACTCTATACAGTCAGCAAGAACAAGACTGGGAGCTGACTGCAGCTCAGATCATGAACTGCTGCTGTTACTAAGTCGCTTCAGTTGTGTCTGACTCTGTGCGACTCCATAGATGGCAACCCACCAGGCTCCCCCATCCCTGGGATTCTCCAGGCAAGAACACTGGAGTGGGTTGTCATTTCCTTCTCCAATGCATAAAAGTGAAAAGTGAAAGTGAAGCTGCTCAGTGATGTCCGACTCTTCATGATCCCATGGACTGTAGCATACCAGGCTCCTTCATCCATGGGGCTTTCCAGGCAAGAGTACTGCAGTGGGGTGCCATTGCCTTCTCCACAGATCATGAACTACTTATTGCCAAATTTGGACTGAAATTGAAGAAAGTGGGGAAAGCCACTTGACCATTCAGGTATGACCTAAATCAAATCCCTAATGATTATGCAGTGGAAGTAAGAAATAGATTTAAGGGACTAGATCTGATAGACAGAATGTCTGATGAACTATGTCGGAGGTTTGAGACACTGTACAGGGGACAGGGATCAAGACCATCTCTAAGAAAAAGAAATGCAAAAAAAGCAAAATGGCTATCTGAGAAGGCCTTACAAATAGCTGTAAAAAGGAGAAGTGAAAAGCAAAGGAGAGAAGAAAAGATATATCCATTTGAATGCAGAGTTCCAAAGAATAGCAAGGAGAGATAAGAAAGCCTTCCTCAGTGATCAATGCAAAAAAATAGAGAAAAACAATAGAATAGGAAAGACTAGGGAGCTCTTCAAGAAAATTAGAGATACCAAGGGAACATTTCATGCAAAGATGGGCTCAATAAAGGACAGAAATGACAGAGACCTAACAGAAGCAGAATATTAAGAAGAGGTGGCAAGTATACACAGAAGAACAGTACAAAAAAGATCTTCACAACTCAAATAATCACAATGGTGTGATCACTAACCTAGAGCCATACACCATGGAATGTGAACTCAAATGGCCCTTAGGTAGTATCACTATGAACAAAGCTAGTGGAGGTGATGGAATTCCAGTTGAGCTTTTTCAAATCCTAAAAGATGATGCTGTGAAAGTGCTGCACTCAATATGCCAGCAAATTTGGAAAACTCAGCAGTGGCCACAGGACTGGAAAAGGTCAGTTTTCATTCCAATCCCAAAGAAAGGCAAGGTCAAAGAATGCTCAAACTACTGCACAATTGCACTCATCTCACACACTAGTAAAGAAATGCTCAAAATTCTCCAACCTAGGGTTCAGTAATTTGTGAACTGTGAAATTCCAGATGTTCAAGCTGGTTTTAGGAAAGGCACAGGAACCAGAGGTCAAATTGCCAGCTTTCGCTGGATCATTGAAAAAGCAAAGAGTTCAAGAAAAACATTTATTTCTGCTTTATTGACTATGCCAAAGCCTTTGACTGTGTGGATCACAACAAACTGTGGAAAATTCTGAAAGAGATGGAAATACCAGATCACCTGACCTGCCTCTTGAAAACTTGTATGCAGATCAGGAAGCAACAGTTAGAACTGGCCATGGAACAACAGACTGGTTCCAAATAAAAAAAAGGAGTCCATCAAGGCTATACATTGTCATCCTGCTTATTTAACTTACATGCATAGTACATCATGAGAAATGCTGGGCTGGATGAAGCACAAGCTGGAATCAAGATTGCTGGGAGAAATATCAATAACCTAAGATATGCAGATGACACCACCCTGATGGCAGAAAGTGAAAGAGGAGAGTGAAAAAATTGACTTAAAGCTCAACATTCAGAAAATGAAGATTATGGCATCTGGTCCCATCACTTCATGGCAAATAGATGGGGAAACAGTGGAAACAGTGGCATAATTTATTTTTGGGGGCTCCAAAATCACTACAGTTGGTGACTGCAGCCATGAAATTAAAAGATGCTTAGACCTTGGAAGAAAATCTATGACCAACCTAGACTGCATATTAAAAAGCAGAGACATTATTTTGCCAATAAAGGTACATCTAGTCAAGGCTATGGTTTTTCCAATAGTCATGTATGGATGTGAGAGTTGGACTGTGAAGAAGGCTGAGCACCGAAGAATTGATGCTTTTGAACTGTGGTGTTGGAGAAGACTCTTTGAGAGTCCCTTGGACTGCAAGGAGATCCAATCAGTCCATCTAAAGGAGATTAGTCCTGAGTGTTCACTGGAAGGACTGATATAGAAGCTGAAACTCCAATATTTTGGCCATTTGATGAGGAGAGCTGACTCATTTGAAAATACACTGATGTTGGGAAAGATTGAAGGTAAGAGAAGAAGGGGATGGCAGAGGATGAGATAGTTGGATGGCATCACCGACTCAATGGACATGAGTCTGGGTAAACTTTCAGAGTTGGTGATGGACAGGGAGGCCTGGCATGTTGTGGTTCATGGGTTCACAAAGAGTTGGACACAACTGAGTGACTGAATTGAACTGAACTAAATAAAACTGGAGGCTCTGCTTCTCCATATCATGGGATTACAGCTTTAGCATCATTCCTTCCAAAGAACTCCCAGGACTGATCTCCTTTAGAATGGATTGGTTGAATCTCCTTAAGTCCAAGGGACTCTCAAGAGTCTTCTCCAACACCACAGTTCAAAAGCATCAATTTTTTTGTCCTCAGCTTTCTTTATAGTCCAAGACTCACATTCATACATGACTATTAGAAATACCATAGCCTTGAATAGATGGACCTTTGTTGGCAAAGTAATGTCTCAGCTTTTTAATATGCTACCTAGGTTGGTCATAACTTTCCTTCCAAAGAGTAAGCATCTTTTAATTTCATGGCTGCAATCACCATCTGCAGTGATTTTGGAGCCCCCCAATAAAGTCTGCCACTGTTTCAACTGTTTCCCCATCTATTTCCCATGAAGTGATGGGGCTGGATGCCATGATCTTAGTTTTCTGAATGTTGAGCTTTAAGCCAACTTTTTCACTCTCCTCTTTCACTTTCATCAAGAGGCTTTTTAGTTCCTCTTCACTTTCTGCCATCTGGGTAGTGTCATCTGCATATCTGAGGTTATTGATATTTCTCCTGGTAATCTTGATTCCAGCTTGTGCTTCCTCAGCCCAGCTTTTCTCATGATGTACTCTGCATGTAAGTTAAATAATCAGGATGACAATGTATAGCCTTGCCGTACTCCTTTTCCTATTTGGAACCAGTCTGTTGTTCCATGTCCAGTTCTAACTGTTGCTTACTGACCTGTATATAGGTTTCTCAAGAGGCAGGTCAGGTGGTTGGGTATTCCCACCTCTTTCATAATTTTCCACAGTTTATTGTGGGTCACTGTTAAATGACAATAATTTATTAACCCCATATCAGGGAAGAGGTCAGATTAAAAGAGAGATTGATGCAGAAAAAT
>SJYC01013813.1:0-20888 GCA_006408675.1 Madoqua kirkii | reverse complement strand
TGTTGCTTCCTGACCTGCATATAGGTTTCCAAGAGGCAGGTCAGGTGGTTGGGTATTCCCACCTCTTTCATAATTTTCCACAGTTTATTGTGGGTCACTGTTAAATGACAATAATTTATTAACCCCATATCAGGGAAGAGGTCAGATTAAAAGAGAGATTGATGCAGAAAAATCTGTGACATATTCTAGAGTGGAATTCTGACCTTAATGGAAGCCACTGCTTATGTTAATTACTGCCTACTGGATTGCATCAAGAAACTTGATTAGGAAAATAAAATTATAAAACAACAGTGATATAACAAAAGTCTACTAGTTGACTATGGAAACATCTCCATGCCCAAAATTCTTTTCTTATATTCATTTATTTGTCCTTTTGAATTCTCATTAAGTGAAATAATTGTTCTTAAATTATATGTTTTGGAATTTTAAATATTTCTAATCATTTTAATTAGTGATCTAGGTCTGAACTTGGCTTGATTTTAATTTCTTCATATGGAGGTGGGGGGCCTAACACTCCACAACAGGGAACACGAAACAGTTCAGGGTTTTGAGTGTGAAGGTGCATTCCAACAGTTGGAGTCACAGCTGCTTCTGTCCCTGGAAAGAGAAAGGTGGAGGCATAATCTTTCTAGTCAGCATAAAACAGAAGCACATGAGCTACCTAATAAAATCTGGCATTTCTTGGATGACTGGAGCAACAGAAAATTATTTGTACACTTGAGACAAAATTTACAATCATCTCACTCTCTGCTGTGATATTTTAATCATTATAGCAAGAAAATTTGTTCTCATGCACTGATTAGGCCATCATTGACCAAGCCATCAAGAAGCATTTACAATTTAACAGCTGAAACGAGAAGAAATATCCCTTTTGGTAGATCAGAAGACAAGATTCCTGTAAACACTAATGACATTTTAGTTAATGCTCCCATCATGAGATATGCAATCTCACTAGAAACATTAAAGTATTACATCTGAACCTCATTCTTTCATGTGTATGTTCTGTAAACTGCAACTAATGCAATTAATTAATTTCAACATTTGTCAATGAGCATAGTAAAAATTTAAGTTGTGAAAAGTTTCTAATTAAAGTATATACATACAATAAGCAAAAAGCATTCTCAAATTTTAAATTTTGAAATTAAAGGTCTTGACTTAGATTATGCACACTACAAACCATTCAATATAAAAGACATGCATTTTCTCCCTTAAACTGATCACCTTGAGAGATTATGCACTTATTCCAATAGGTTATTGGGAAATCTTTTATTAGTATTGGCTTGAAAGACTGCTTTAGAGTCACACAGGAAATCAATAGTAATACTTTATAGTCATTTATCTATATTGTTTTCCTGTTTTTCACAAGGTCTTTATCTTTCTGGGAATAATTTGACTGCTTCTTCCCAATCAATAACATAACATAAATTCTTGACAGCCAAAAATTCACCTTTAAGGAAGAAATTACATCCTTAAACTAACCTTTGACTGTTTTTGTGTATTAAAATGAACTGTAACACTATCATGTCCATTCATTTTCATGTTGTCTCCGGCTGCTTTTTCTACTATAATTGCAGAAATTAGTAGTCCCCTTAGAGATCATATGCTTGCAAAGCCAAACATATTTCTTGTCTGAACTTTAATACAAAAAGCTTGATGACCCCTTCCTTAAAGGATTAAGATTCTTTAACATCAAGGAGATTTCAAAGAACAAATCACAATTATTAAAATGACTCCAAGAGTAGTTACATAAAAGGCAATAGCTGTATCAGTGGAATTCATATGTAAATTAATCAAAATTATTGCTTTGGAGTGCATTTTATTTATTTAGAACCATGAATTTCCATATATTTTATTCACTTTAGTTTGTATCTCACAGGTTCACAGGACAAAGTATAATAATTTAAATATTAATGTAATAGGTAAAGAGTGGAGCCATATGTAGACTATAAATCCCACCTCCTGGTTCAATACTTTCCTTAAGGAGTTAATTTATTTAATTGAATAATCTAATGCTAGGGAAGAACTGTACAAAAAAGATCTTCACAACCCAGATAATCATGATGATGTGATCACTCATCCAGAGGCAGACATCTTGGAATGTGAAGTCAAGTGGGCCTTAGAAAGTATCACTACAAACAAAACTAGTGGAGGTGATGGAATTCCTGTTGAGCTGTTTCAAATCCTGAAAGATAATGCTGTGAAAGGGCTGCATTCAATATGCCAGCAAATTTGGAAAACTCAGCAGTGGCCACAGGGCTGGAAAAGGTCAGTTGTCATTCCAATCCCAAAGAAAGGCAATGCCAAAGAATGCTCAAGTTACCGCACAATTGCACTCATTTCACATGCTAGTAAAGTAATGCTCAAAATTCTTCAAGCCAGGCTTCAGCAATACATGAACCATGAACTCCCTGATGTTCAAGCTGGTTTTAGAAAAGGCAGAGGAACCAGAGATCAAATTGCCAACATCCCTTGGATCATAGAAAAAGCAAGAGAGTTCCAGAAAAACATTTACTGCTTGATTGACTATGCCAAAGTCTTTGTGTGGATCACAATAAACTTTGGAAAATATTGAAAGAGATGGGAATACCAGACCACCTAACCTGCCTCTTGAGAAATCTTTATGCAGGTCAGGAAGCAACAGTTAGAACTGGACATGGAACAACAGACTGGTTCCAAATAGGAAAAAGAGCATGTCAAGGCTGTGTATTGTCACCCTGTTTACTTAACTTATATGCAGAGTACATCATGAGAAACGCTGGACTGGAAGAAACATAAGTTGGAATCAAGATTGCCGGGAGAAATATCAATAACCTCAGATATGCAAATGACACAATCCTTATGGCAGAAAGTGAAGAAGAACTAAAGAGCCTCTTGATGAAAGTGAAAGAGGAGAGTGAAAAAGTTGGCTTAAAGCTCAACATTCAGAAAACGATCATGGCATCTGGTCCCATCACATGGGAAATAGATGGGGAAACAGTGGAAACAGTGTCAGACTTTATTTTGGGGGGCTCCAAAATCACTGCAGATAGTGACTGCAGCCATGAAATTAAAAGATGCTTAGGCCTTGGAAGGAAAGTTATGATCAACCTAGATAGCATATTCAAAAGCAGAGACATTACTTTGCCGACTAAGGTCTGTCTAGTCAAGGCTATGGTTTTTCCTGTGGTCATGTATGGATGTGAGAGTTGGACTGTGAAGAAGGCTGAGCACTGAAGAATTGATGCTTTTGAAGTGTAGTGTTGGAGAAGACTCTTGAGAGTCCCTTGGACTGCAAGGAGATCCAACCAGTCCATTCTGAAGGAGATCAGCCCTGGGATTTCTTTGGAAGGAATGATGCTAAAACTGAAACTCCAGTACTTTGGCCATCTCATGTGAAGAGTTGACTCATTGGAAAAGACTCTGATGCTGGGAGGGATTGGGGGCAGGAGAAGAGGACGAAAGAGGATAAGATGGCTGGATGGCCTCATGGACTCCATGAACGTGGGTCTGAGTGAACTCCGGGAGTTGATGGACAGGGAGGCCTGGCGTGTGGACACGACTGAGCGACTGAACTGAACTGAACTGAACTGAATGCTAACTTATTACACATTTTTACACCTCACCTTGCTGTTGTGCAATATCAGTAAAAACAAGGTTAAATGAATGTAACATGCTTAAAAGAAAGCCTGACATGCATTAAAGTTGATTGTCACTATTATCAGTAGTGATACTAGCATTTTCTTGTTGTTCTTGTTTAGTCGCTTAGTCGTGTCCAACTGTTTATGGACGCCAAGGGCTGTAGCACACCAGGCCTCCTTGTCCATCACAATCTCCAGGAGTTTGCTCAAACTCATGGAGTCAATGATGCCATCCAACTGGCTAATCCTCTGTGGATCCCTTCTCTTTCTGCCCTCAATCTTGTCCAGCATCAGAGCCTTTTCCAATGAGTTGGCTCTTCTCATCAGACAGTCCATGTATTATCATTAGCATTATTATTATATGTGAAGAACTATACTATGCTAGGAGTATGCATGCATTTTCCTTTATTGACAGTAATATTTCCTAAACTTTCTTATTTTAATGTTTAAATAATGATTTAATCATTTTCCTTATTAAGGTGAATGACACAGAATTACTGAATTAAAACTTACTTATTAAAAACAACTTTCTTGTGGTTAGGGCCTTGAATATTTAGGAAGTTTAGAATGATGTAGGCTAGTCCAAATGTCTTGATAAAAAGAGTTAACACTGGCAGAGTGGACTTGCCTCAGTATTTCCCTCTTTTGTGGATACAATTAGTAAACACTGCCCATTTTCCAGATGAACTGCTTCCAGCAAATCCAAAGTCAGAGGTAACTTGGCTGTCATTGTATCTGGAGTGGCTGACCAGGTTTATTCAAAATAATTATTAGCTTGAATTTATATCTACCAGGGTCATTATTAGTGTCATGCTCCAGGCAGCAAGATATTGACACTTGCTCTTTATGTTAGAAAAGGTTTATTATTATTTCCATACTACAGATCTGCCCATTGCTTTTAAACTTATGAAAACCATAGGGTATTCATATGATAAACAGAATTAAGCTTGGAGAGCTTTTGTAAAATTGAACACATGTCACTTCTCATTTTTTTTTTCAAAGCATGTTTAATGTGATTGAGAGGGAAACAGGCATTATTTTTACCTTTTGACAAATTAGGAATCTGAGAGAGCTCAGTTAAAAATGCCTACAAAAATCCTATGATTTTGACAGCTGCTGCTGAAGAAGATAACAGTTTGTTGTTTGATTTTGTAACACCAATCACTGCTAATTTTTTATACTCAGAATTCAGATTCCCCAAGTCATTAAGAGTCACTCTAATGGACTTGGTTCATTTGAAAATGGCTTTCTTTTTCTTTCTGTTCTTTATCCTTTTTAAATATCATTCTGTTCTTTCACATGGGGGTGCCTAAGATTGCCTGAATTTGAGTCACCATTCTACCATCCACTCTGTCCCTAATCTCTGCCTTTGTTCCCTAATTTTCAGTGTTCAGAATGACAGAGAACTGTTCATGGAGCTGTGAAAGTGGAAGTGAAGTCGCTCAGTCATGTCCGACTCTTTGTGACCCCGTGGACTACAGCCCACCAGGCTCCTCTGTCCATGGGATTCTCCAGACAAGGATACTGGAGTGGGTTGCCATTTCCTTCTCCAGGGGATCTTCCCAACCCAGGGATCAAACTTAGGTCTCCTGCCTGGCAGGCAGATGCTTTAACTTCTGAGCCACCAGGGAAGCTGTAAGGAAGAATAAATGAGATGAGAAATGTCAAGGAGTAGCCCAGAACATGACACATGATAAGTGCTCAATGAACATGAGTCGTTACTATCATCATGCCCATCCATGACAGCTTGTGAAAGACTCTCGTTCCTTTCCCACAATGAGTCTCAGAATACTTACATGTAGAACACAAGGCATAGGAAAATGGCATTTCAAAAAGCATTCCTAAATAAGATAGGATTCTAGGGGAGGGGAGGAGAGAGGCGAATAGAGTATGTAAGAATCAGCTTCTTGCCTGACTGCCCAGTCCCTCCTCCCCTTCCCAAATTGGAGCATTCACATTTAATCATTGCTGGAAGACTAGTATTTCTATCTGCCCTGAAATAAGAAAAAAGTAAGATTACTTCTGAAATTGCAGAAGAAATGGAACCAGGGAGATTGAATAGTTGAAATGCAACATTATCCAGGAGGAGCCAAGCCAGGATGAGTGTCTCAGGAAAGGGGTCTTGGTATTCATATGATAAACAGAATTAAGCTTGGAGAGCTTTTGTAAAATTGAACACATGTCACTTCTCATTTTTTTTTTCAAAGCATGTTTAATGTGATTGAGAGGGAAACAGGCATTATTTTTACCTTTTGACAAATTAGGAATCTGAGAGAGCTCAGTTAAAAATGCCTACAAAAATCCTATGATTTTGACAGCTGCTGCTGAAGAAGATAACAGTTTGTTGTTTGATTTTGTAACACCAATCACTGCTAATTTTTTATACTCAGAATTCAGATTCCCCAAGTCATTAAGAGTCACTCTAATGGACTTGGTTCATTTGAAAATGGCTTTCTTTTTCTTTCTGTTCTTTATCCTTTTTAAATATCATTCTGTTCTTTCACATGGGGGTGCCTAAGATTGCCTGAATTTGAGTCACCATTCTACCATCCACTCTGTCCCTAATCTCTGCCTTTGTTCCCTAATTTTCAGTGTTCAGAATGACAGAGAACTGTTCATGGAGCTGTGAAAGTGGAAGTGAAGTCGCTCAGTCATGTCCGACTCTTTGTGACCCCGTGGACTACAGCCCACCAGGCTCCTCTGTCCATGGGATTCTCCAGACAAGGATACTGGAGTGGGTTGCCATTTCCTTCTCCAGGGGATCTTCCCAACCCAGGGATCAAACTTAGGTCTCCTGCCTGGCAGGCAGATGCTTTAACTTCTGAGCCACCAGGGAAGCTGTAAGGAAGAATAAATGAGATGAGAAATGTCAAGGAGTAGCCCAGAACATGACACATGATAAGTGCTCAATGAACATGAGTCGTTACTATCATCATGCCCATCCATGACAGCTTGTGAAAGACTCTCGTTCCTTTCCCACAATGAGTCTCAGAATACTTACATGTAGAACACAAGGCATAGGAAAATGGCATTTCAAAAAGCATTCCTAAATAAGATAGGATTCTAGGGGAGGGGAGGAGAGAGGCGAATAGAGTATGTAAGAATCAGCTTCTTGCCTGACTGCCCAGTCCCTCCTCCCCTTCCCAAATTGGAGCATTCACATTTAATCATTGCTGGAAGACTAGTATTTCTATCTGCCCTGAAATAAGAAAAAAGTAAGATTACTTCTGAAATTGCAGAAGAAATGGAACCAGGGAGATTGAATAGTTGAAATGCAACATTATCCAGGAGGAGCCAAGCCAGGATGAGTGTCTCAGGAAAGGGGTCTCTGCTTCTCCTCTAGCTCTTTTTTCTTCCATTTCTCCTCCACTTCCTTGACTCTATTCTGGTCCTCCTCCTCCTCTTAGCAATACCTTTTCTTCCTCCTTACCCTCTGCTGAAGTATCAGAGGAATTAAATCTTTTATTGGTGCACAAAGAGCTTCATCATAACATGTTACGACATGGAAATATTAGACCTTTTCAGAGGGGAAGGAAAACAAATCCAAGCCCTGAGTCAACATATAATTGTGAAAAGGCATGATTATTGGTTTAGAAGATTCTCTTGAGACCTTGGTGTTTGGCTGAGATTCCTAAGGACTTTTCCAGACAGAAGTCTCATCACCGTGATGGGCTGAACTGGTAAGGCCTTCCTTAAACACATTTTACAAGGATTCCCGAGCCAAGTATTTTCCTTCCTCTTTTTAATATTCTAATCAAGATAATTGACAACCAGAGTCATGTAATATTGTCAGGAATTGCCAATGAGAAATTTCCCATTTTATATATTTGAACATCAGTAAAGTTCACTCCACTCCAGCCTCTGATAGTCAGTCAAAATTCTCTTTGCTCTTCTCATCTGAGGGTAGATTTCATGGGATTTTGAACGTCAAACCTCTGACCCTCAGGTCAGAAGAGTAGCGCTTTTTAAACTAATATATTCAGCAGAATATGGTAATAACATGAAATAAATTTTGAGGAAATAAAATGAAAGTCTTAGAGGAACCTGGGGCTTATATATAAAATCTCGTCTCATCATTGAAATGCTTTAAATGACTTATTTCCTACATTCTATATTCAGGAGGGAAGTTCTATCTGCCCCCTTTTGATCAAGGAGTCCAGGAAGCTTATTTAATATTCTAATATGTTACCAATAGTTTGCAAACGAGTTCTCATTTTCCTCTCCTGCTTCTGAAAAGTGGCTACAGGGAAGACTCTGAAGTACAAACTCATAACGTGCAGTGTAGACGGGAAAACCCAGCAGTAGTGGACTTAGCTCCAACCTGGGAGCACAAAGTTTTGTGGGACTGTGGAGGCAGAAGCTGTGGTTTGGCCCTTACTTCCCTCTCAGCAATAAAAAGATCCTTTAGTATTTCCCTCACTTCTTTTTTGGAGAGTACCTCCTTTTAGGGAAATATTAGACAGGGAGGATATTTGTCTGAATAAGTCAAAGTATAATGAGAATTCAGTGGAGAAAGGAAATTTGATATGGGTCTGGGTGTCAAATTGCCTTATAATATTAGTCCCCTGGAGTTTAATTCCAGAAATTACTAGTTAAAAAGAGGTGACCTAGGGCTTCCTTGGTGGCTCAGGGGTAAAGAAGCTGCCTGCAATGCAGAAGATGCGACTTTGATCTCTAAGTTGGAAGGTCCCCTGGAGAAGGAAATGACAGCCTGCTCCAGTGTTCTTTTCTGGAAAATCCCATGGACAGAGGAAACTGGCGGGCTACAGTCCTGGAGCTTCAAGAGTCAGACATGACTTAGTGATTAAACCAACCAACTAATGACTAGAGATCATGGAGAATACCACTTCCTGAACTATTTGTGTTTTGTTTTGGAGAGGGAAAATAAGAATGGCAAGAAGCATAAGTCTGGGAGCCACATCCATGTCAAAGATGATGCGAATGGTGATTCTCGACCTATACAGCCATCCTGAACATCCATAGGACAAGATGGGAGACAGGCAGTGGGTGGGAAATAGAAATAAACCAAAAGAGGCAACTGAACGTGTTCTCTACAATGGACATCAACAGAAGTGAACTTGGTAATGCCATTTAAGGTGAAAAAGAGTTTAAATATTCTTGCAAAATACAAGAGTGAAAGCTACAGCCCAGGGATTAAGAAGGAAAAGATAGAATAAGGAAGAGTATGAGGAAGAAAGTGAGGATTCTGGACAGCGAAACCCACCACCAAGGAATCACCCAATGGGAACATCTGGCGGTTCAAGATATGAGGCTGTGGTTAGTGCCCAGGAATGATGTGACTAGCCATGTTTGTGTGTGTGTGTGTGTGTGTGTGTGTGTGTGTGTGAGTGTACTGCTTCTCAGTGGTGTCTGATCCTTTGCCATGTGTGCCCTGTGCAACTTTTCATTGCTCATTATCCTCAATCCTGGAAAATCTTGAGTACATTAGTTGACCTGCAACATCAATTTATGGCGTATATTTATACAGCAGAAAGAGAAAAGTAGATAACATCCTCTAAAGGAAGTAATAGCCACTTTTCTGAGTTGGTATTTTAAGAATTAGAGATAGTATCTATGAAACCCCTGACCTAGTGCCTAGTACTTTGTCGACATGAATTAAACTGTGAAGCATTATCACAGTCTTGACTCCTTTTATACATTCATACCTGTCAGGGAAGTTCAGAAAATTCAAAAGCATGTATGTAAACCATCATCCAGGAAATATAAAAATATTAGATAAATGGGGATTTAACTGTGGCACATAAACTGCCTGAAAAGTTGTAACCGTATAACTGAGTAGCTTATTTACCAAAAATTAAAAAAAAAAATTTTTGTTTTGTTTTGTTTTAACGCTTCAGAATGAGAGGATGGCTAAGAAGGCCAGTGCAGATTCTCCTCTGTAGTAGCTCTAGTCAAGGTGGAAGAAACATGTTTGTGTTTATTTATTGACTACTTCTTGTTAGATAAAGAAAAACAGACCAATGTGACCGCGTTGATCCTTTTGACCAACATATTTTGCTTGAAGTTCAGTGACCCTATTTCTCTATACACTCAGTGGAAAGTGCTGCTGATTTTAGAAGAAAAAGCTATTTTCTTTGGAGACTTTAATTATCCTTTCCCAAATAATCATTTTTCAAATTAACAATGTGTTTCCCTATTAAGTACTAACTTAAAAAAAAAAGTCAACAGTGAATCCAATCACTAAACGTTAATACTGAGTTTTGAGATTAAAACACTTCAGTTTATTTTTACCCCACTTCCTATTTAGCTGTGAGTTTTTCCAGGACATCTCCCACTCTCTCTGTTAAAATCTGACCCAAGTATTTGAAGGGCAGCTGTTAGTTTCTAGAACTCTTGAGGCAACTGTAATATACAATGTAGTGCCTTAGAAGGAAAACCTAATAACAAATAGTCTCTGGATGAGGACAATGCTTAACGTGAAGATATAAACTGTCAGTTGTCACCTCTCAGAAATCACAAAACTGTCATTTTTCTACTTAAAGCTGAGGCTGGAAATTACAAATAACACAAGACCACAATTTTCTCCATTTCTTACCTCTTAATGCACACTAAAAAATAATAGAAAGACAGGGTTTGGGAGTGGGTGTGGGGAGCAGGAAGGATCAGGAGACTGCTAATGTGTCTGGAGAGAAAGGACATGAGTACTGACACTCACTCCACAATCCAAAGTATTTCAGGCTCTGCACTGGAAGCAGACAATCTGAAAAGCATTATTCGATATTACTGCAGGTGAGTGAGGCACGGCAAGCTTTGTAAATGAACGTAAGGTGACAGATGGACATCAAAAGCCCAGAGATACTCTTCTGTACCTTAAACCCTGCTTTCACCCAAAGTGGCCAGCCCTGTGTACCTTTCCCCTTCTGCTTGTTGACTGAATGTTTAGGTTTAGGTTCTGTTCCCATACTCAGCTCTGAGTCACTTCCCCAGGACACAATTTTTCTTTTTCTTTTTTTGGAGTCTTCTGAAGTTTTCTCATTTAGACTCTCTTCCCAGTGCATGCCTTTGAGTCCTCAGTAAACTATATCTTGTTCTATGTTTACAAATTTGTTTTTCATAGATTAACTTTTCAATTCACACAAAACTATAAGGTTTCCAAAGAGGACATCTAGAAGTGTGTAAACAGCTTACCGTAAATGGAGTCCAAGTCTCCAACAGCAAAAACAGCCATGGCACGTCTTCGGGGGCCATTTTTGAGTCTCCTCAGGCAGCACCGGAGGCAGAAGATCACTGTTCCACAGAGAAGGGCCACCAGGAAAATCAGCAGCAAGAACCTGACGCCAGAGAAAGTAGGGGAGGAGTGGGATGGAACATGCCTCAAAGTTAAGAGCTCCTGCTACTTCCTGGAAAGGTGCAAAAGCTCAGCAAGCCTGGCTATAAGGAATTTATGAGGCCAGATTCCTCAAACAAACCCATATCATGGCTCATACATTTTCACCGGCTCTGGAATCTTCTCTGAGCTCAGAGTTGGGCAGTCTTGCCAGGCAATCTTAATTGTTTCTTTTTTAGAAATTGGATATTTGTTCAAAGGAGCAGCATTTTAACTCCTTACATCCATCCATTATTGCTTCCATTCAGTTATCTAGTCATACATTCAACTAGTGTGTGTGTAAGTATGTGTGTGTGTAAGTATGTATGTGTGTGTGTGTGTGTGTGTGTGTGTGTGTGTGTGTGTGTGTGCACTCGCTCAGTCAGATCGGACTCTTTGTGACCCCATGGTCTATAACCCAACAGGCTCCTCTGTTCATTGAATTTCCCAAGCAAGAATACTACAGTGGGTTGTCATTTCCTACTCCAGGAGATCTTCTCAATCCAGGGATCAAACCCACGTCTGTTACGTCCCTGCATTGGCAGGCAGATTCTTTATCACTACCCCACCTTCTAGAATGTAAGTGACCAAACAGATTTTAGATGTTGGAGGTGGGGATTCAAAGGTTGACAAAACAGGGTCTCTGTCGTTGAGGAACTAACCACTAACTGCAGTGTTTAATTTGAAAAATATAGAAGCCCCAGATTTAGAAATTTATAACAACTTTTTTTTTTGTCTTATCCTGAATGTTTAAGGCAAGAACTAAAATCGATGGATGGGTCATTTTGAAAGTTTTCAGGAGAAAGATTTCACCTTTAAAAATATCCAACTTGGGAATAAACTATCATTCTTAAAAATAGTCAGTTCCCTGTCACAGGAAGTGTTTAAGTAAACACTGGCCAATGACCGGAAGCTGATGTTTCTATGTATGTTAATCCACATGATCCCTAAAGTTTTCTTAAGCTGTATGATTTCGTATGCTATCTCAATTATTTAGGAAAAGGAGTATGTATATACTACCAAAGATTTTATAGCACAAATTGAGGATGTCCTTACCAGATATACCAGCCATTTGTGTAATGATCTTTAGAGTTTATGCACCTGGTGATAAAGGAAGAGCAGTTAGTGCTGGATCTCCAGATTGACAAAGCTTATTCTTCTGGACCACAGTATTTGTTCTGACCACACCTGTTTATGCCACAATCATCTGCTTATTGTACCCCCTCAGCATAATTAAACAAATATTTACTGTATGTCCACTTCATTTAAGGCACTGAGAATACAGCTAATTGTGAATCTGTCAGACACAGACAGATAATTGCACTGTAATAGGGTTGATTCTAGAGTTATGAATACTGTTGTACATTGAGAAGGTGGTAGTAACTACTTTTCAGAACTAACATGTTATCAGTTCAGTTCAGTTCAGTTGCTCAGTCGTGTTTGACTCTGCGACCCCATGAATCGCAGCACACCAGGCCTCCCTGTCCATCGTCATCTCCCAGAATTCACTCAGACTCACATCCATCGAGTCAGTGATGCCATCCAGCCATCTCATCCTCTGTTGTCCCCTTCTCCTCCCGCCCCCAATCCCTCCCAGCATCAGAGTCTTTTCCAATGAATCAACATATCATAGGTATTAAGTATTAGGTAGATAACTGTTCCAGTATTCTGTTTATTCAGAGAGTTAGAATTCTTTAGAATGCAAATTCTCCAGGGAAAGTTCATGATCTCTATTAACCTTTAATATCTTGGTAAAAAATAGCAAGCCTATAACCTGGTTGAAAGTGAAAGTGAAAGTCGATCAGTCATATACAACTCTTTGAGACCCCCATAGACTATACAGTCCATGGAATTCTCCAGGCCGGAATACTGGAGTGGGTAGCCTTTCACTTCTTCAGGGGATTTTCCCAACCCAGGGATGGAACCCAGGTCTTCCACATTGCTGTCAGATTCTTTACTAGCTGAGTCACAAAGAATACTGGAATAGGTAGCCTATCTCTTCTCCAGTGGATCTTCCGGACCTAGGGATAGAACCAGTGACTCCTGCATTGCAAGCGGATTCTCTACCAACTGAGCTATGAGGGAAGCCCCAAAACTTGGTGGGATAAAGAAATTATAATAAAAGGAAAATGGGTGTGTATGGTCACACATCCCATTTACCAAGGAGTTAAAGTTGATTTTCAGGATAGTCAAACTATTTGTGTATCTAGGCACAACTCAGTCATTCTTCAATTAACATTTAAAAGGTGATACAAAGCCAAAGTCCATAGTGAAATTTTCAGGAGGTTTAAGTCCCCAGGGATAGACATTTAAGTGCTATTCATTTTGCTGCTGCTGATAAATTGCTTCAGTCGTGTCTGACTCTGTGCAACCCCATAGATAGCAGCCCACCAGGCTCCCCCATCCCTGGGATTCTCTAGGCAAGAACACTGGAGTGGGTTGCCATTTCCTTCTCTCCTTGGATTCTAGGGGAAGTTAATATTTGAGAAATTCATTCATTTTCTCTCAAAGAGCCCCTTTTTATGTCAGACACGTTTACTGAATGTACGTTTACTGAGGAACCTTTTTTCACACTCTGGTGTAGATGCTGCTGTTAAAGTATTCTGAGATTAAACAGTGGAAAACTGTTCATCACAGCCTGGTAACTTCTGAGATGAGCTATGCTTAATCATCTTTGTTAAAATAACACTCAATACTTTTCAACTTGAAAGCATTCATAAATGTCAGCTAATTTAGTGCTCTCAGCATCTCAAAGAAGGCAATGTGTCATGTTTATCATTATACTATTCAGAAATGACTTTTAACACATGTGAAGTGTCAATTTAAAATTTTTATTGCAAATGTTTAAGACAAAAGTCTAACTTAAACAACAAGAATTTGGCGGGTGTGCGCCTAGAGAGTTTAGCCAGGTGCATAAGTTCAAATGACAGAGGAAAAAAATGGGAACTGAAGTATGAGTTTAAAAAGCATCCTAAGATAAGAGATCAATCAAGGATTTTACAAATAATTAATGGCATATCCTTGTAAAGAAATATTATCCATTCATCAAACATAATATAGATTATATTTAAAATGAAAGCTTTGTTAAATAAAATAATGCAAAGATCTCAGTTCTACTTTGTATATTTTCTTTTGCACAAATATACTGATTTCACTAAATAGGTATTATACCATTAGTATGTATAGATATGGGGCTTCCCTAATGGCTCATATGATAAAGAATCCGCCTGCAGTGCAGGAGTCTCCAGGTTGAATCCCTGGGTAGGAAAGATACCCTGGAAAAGGAAATGGCTACCCAATCCAGTATTCTTGTGTGGATAATTCTATGAAGAGAGGAGAACAGTGGAGCCTGGTGAGCTACAGTCCATGGGGTCATGTATACACCAAGTTACTAAAAATACCTGCTTCGTTTGAAGATGGTATTGTGAGGCACTCAATATTTTCAACATTTCTATATTCTTTAAATTTTTGTAATGTACGTGCATCACTTTTGTAGCCATAAATTTTATAAATACTATGCTAAATATATATATATATATATATATGTAAAATTGAATGTAGTATCCCACTTTCAAAATATGTATAGGAAAATTTTCTTGGTATCCCGATCCAATAATAGAGCACAAGAGTCTTGGTTTTCCATCTTGAAATGTAAGCTTATAACCAGAGAGAATGGATTGTTTCATCTTCCTCTATGTATAAATCTCTGCTTCTCTTCTTACATTTAAAAATAGATCACATACTTATTGAATGCCAATTCTAAATATTAACTACCTCATTTCATTTCTTAGTTCTAATATTTTAGCCAATTAATATTTTTTCAAGTGTTATCAATTATCCAAACTTATTTACTTTACTTCCTCTTTCTGACCCTGTGCACACATTGTTGAAGTTACTAATAGCAATAAAATGGTCAGAAAGCAGTTAGCTGGAGAAATGCAAAGTGATCATATAATTTCACAATTGCAAGCTCCTTTGGGATCATTTATTTCACCCTTAGGATTTTTTCATTGTGCATTGTGATTTTTCACTGTGGGAAATAAGTGGGAAGGTCACCAGCTGACCAAAGAACTTAAATTAGAATATAGGTCTTTTCACTCCCTCCCTACCATCATTTCCATGTCTTTCTCAAGTTTAATTTTTAAATAGAAATTTTTGAGTTCTTAAAAAATAAAACAGTATCTGGACAGTAGCAATATTTTAAATACTCAAATTTAGGTGCAAGATCTTCAGTGTAGGAAAAGTTACATTTTCTTAAAGAAAGTTGTTACTCAGAGATTTATTTCAGTTCAGTTCAGTTGCTCAGTTTTGTCTGACTCTTTGCAACCCCATGAACTGCAGCATGCCTGGCCTCCCTGTCCATCACCAACTCCCAGAGTCCACCCAAACCCATGTCCATTGAGTCAGTGATGCCATCCAACTATCTTATGCTCTGTCGTCCCCTTCTTCTCCTGCCCTCAGTCTTTCCCAATATCAGGGTCTTTTCAAATGAGTCAGCTCTTCACATCAGATGGCCAAAGTACTGGAGTTTCAGCTTCAACATCAGTCCTTCCAATGGCCACCCAGGATAGATCTCCTTTATGATGAACTGATTGTATGTCCTTGCAAGGAGATTTATTTATGCTTAGTCAAATTCAGATGAGAATGTCAAAAAGAAAAAAAAATGCAGGAGAAATTAGAGCAGATTATAATGTTTAAGGAAGACATTTTCAATAACCAGAACCTTGTAGAAGTAGGTGTCACCACATACAAAAGTAAGCTCAAATAGATTAAAGACCCAAATGTGAGACTGTACACTATAAAACTCCTAGGGAGAAACATAGGCAGAATCCTGTCTGACATAAATCACAGCAATATCTTTTTTGATTCCCCCCTCAGAATAATAGAAATAAAAACAAAAATAAACAAATAAGAACTACTTAAACTCAAAAGGCTTGCACAGCAAAGGAAACAATAAACAAAACAAAAAAAGAAAACACACATATTGGGAGAAAATATTTGAGAATGATGTGACAGAAAATGGATTAATCTCCAAAATGTACAAATAGTTCATGATGCTTAGCAACATCAGAACATCCTAATAAACAAATGGGCAGATCTAAACAGACATTTCTCCAATGTAGATGGCCAAGAGGCACATGGAAAAATGTTCAACATTCATACTATTAGAGAAATGCAAATCAAAACTACAATATCATCTCATACCAGCCAGGATGGTCATCATCAAAAAGTCCACAAACAATAAATGCTAGAGAGGGTGTAGAGAGAAAGGAACCCTGCTATATTGTTTGTGGAAATGTAAATTGGTACAGCCAT
Organism: Madoqua kirkii; assembly: GCA_006408675.1. Taxonomy (NCBI): domain Eukaryota; kingdom Metazoa; phylum Chordata; class Mammalia; order Artiodactyla; family Bovidae; genus Madoqua; species Madoqua kirkii. The sequence continues at coordinate 4,628 of SJYC01013813.1, read as the reverse complement.
TATGGAGGACAGGATGGAGGTTCCTTAAGAAGCTAAAAATAGAGCTACTGTATGACACTGCAATCCCCCTCCTGGGCACATATCCAGAGAAAAACGTGATCCAAAAGGATATATGCTCACTGAAGCACTGTTTACCATAGCCAAGACACGGAATCAAGCTAAGTATCCATCAAAAGACAAACGGCTTTAGAAGGTGCAATTTATTATATAATGGAATATTATTCAGCCGTAAAAAAGAATGAAACAAGGCCATTTGCAGCACCATGGATGGACTTAGAGACTGTCATACTGAGTGAGGTAAGTCAGATGGAGAAGGAGAAATATTGAATGACATCCTTTAAACACAGAATCTGAAAAGAAATGATATAAATGAACTTACTTGCAAGAGAAACACAAAGATTTAGAGAATGAACTTATGGTTGCCAGACGGAAAGATGGGGGAAAGGGATAGTTATAGAGTTTGGGATAGACACGTAAACTTTGTTACATTTAAAATGCATAACCAACATGGACCTACTGTATAGCACATGGAACTCTGCTCAATGCTATGTGTCAGCCTGGATGGAAAGGAAGCTTGGGGGAGAATGGATACATGTATATGTATAGCTGAGTCCCTTTGCTGTTCACCTGAAACTATAACAATATGGTTAGTCAGCTATACCTCCCATACAAAATAAAAGTTTAAAAAAGAAGTAGGGGTCAAGGGAGATAATTCTTGTCCTTTTCACAATAACTAGTGTTCTACTGTGATGCACTGAGAGGATTCCTGCTCTGTAAGGACAAAAATTATCTCTTTTAACACCTACTTCTATTTTAAAATACTTATTTGGAGATATAGCCAATCTTAATTTTCTTTTCAGTGCTGAGAATTTGTGGACCTAAGATTAATTACAAATTCACTAATTTGATAAATAGAAGAAAAGCTTGGAGTTGTTCTATTGGCTCCTGTAATAGAATTATCCATAATTTCCTATGCTAGGCATTTTTATAAACCAACAGTTATATAATTTCATGTGAATTAACTCACTTTCAAACTCAAAATTCTATAAAGTAGTATCACACTATTGTAATTCTTACTTTACATTTGAGACAATTCAGCCATAAAGAGGTTAAGTAACTTGTCCATGATAACCTAGTTAGAAGGGCCAGAGGCAGGCTGTAAACCCAAATGGTCTGGCTCTGGTCTCTCTTACTACCATGCAGCACTGCCAATGGGAATAGTAAAAGTCAGTTCTAGCCTCATATTTCTGTGTGGTATACTGCCTGAGTGCATTCAATATCCCATGTTACAAAATGTTTCAAGAAAATATTAAAAATAGAAAAAAAAGTGAGACCTCAGATAGTATCAGACAAAAAGAATAAGCCACGAGTGAGATCAGTTTGTAAATTGAATATAGTAAATCCCATATATAAACTTAGAACTCAGCTTCAGATCTGGTTTAAACTTTCTATCAGTTAATAGAATAAAAGAGAGAATTGGTAATGTAGTATTCTAATAAAAAACAGGCAACATTATTCACCACACACACAACTATTTCTGATACAGTTATTCCCTTCTTTAGGGGATCCTCCCAATCCAGGGATCAAACCTGGCAGATTCTTACCATCTGAGCCATCAGGGAAGCCCCAGGGAAATGAGAGACAAATTCAACCTATGAGACTTTATAAATGGGCTGTGTTTAACAACAAGAGTAATGTTTTTCATAGTACTCTTAGAATGTAAACTTAATAACAAATTTCATGGGTCCTTTTTGTAAAGATCATCCTTACCAAAAAGCTAGAATCCAATCTAGCTACAGTAATTTGGGGGAGTGATGGGTGCCTAATCATACCACCCAGAGACCAGTGACCTGACCTAATCAGTTTCAGGGTGGTGCATTGAACAGTCACCGAAAGGATGGACGGATTGTGCAGCCCTCAGGTATGTCCCCAGGTGTGTAATTTTATCTACATATTGGATACATAGTGTGGTTTGTGGTGAAAATCTCAGGCTCAGGAGTCATTTGTGAGCCAGATCAAAGCTCTGCCCTTTACTTGCTTACTCTTGAGCAAAATATTTAACTTCCCTAAGCTCAGTAATATGACAGACTATCATCAGCAATGTATTCATGCAGTTAATTTACAGAATGCTTATGGTTTTAGTTATGTTTCATTAAATTCCCATTTTTGCATGCACATGTACATCAATATATTGGTTATTTCTGGGAAAAGGGAAGATTAAAGGTATAATTATGCAAAGGGCCTCTGTCATGTTTTATTCCATACATTAAATTACTTACAATATCTAAACTATATACAAAAGCTTAGCAATGTGCTATTTCTACTAAAATGCTATTATAAAAATAAATTGAGCAGGTTTGATCAGAAAAAATTTGTCTTGTGTTTGAAAAACAATTTAAATAGAACTAATACTAGAAAACAAAGATCATGGCATCCAGTCCCGTCACTTCATGGGAAATAGATGGTTAAACAGTGGAGTGTCAGACTTTATTTTTTTGGGTTCCAAAATCACTGCAGATGGTAACTGCAGCCATGAAATTAAAAGACACTTACTCCTTGGAAGGAAAGTTATGACCAACCTAGATAGCATATTCAAAAGCGGAGACATTTCTTTGCCGACGAAGGTCCGTCTAGTCAAGGCTATGGTTTTTCCAGTGGTCATGTATGGATGTGAGAGTTGGACTGTGAAGAAGGCTGAGTGCCAAAGAATTGATGCTTTTGAACTGTGGTGTTGGAGAAGGCTCTTGAGAGTCCCTTGGACTGCAAGGAGATCCAACCAGTCCATTCTGAAGATCAGCCTTGGGATTTCTTTGGAAGGAATGATGCTAAAGCTGAAACTCCAGTACTTTGGCCACCTCATGTGAAGAGTTAACTCATTGGAAAAGACTCTGATGCTTGGAGGGATTGGGAGCAGGAGGAGAAGGGGATGACAGAGGATGAGATGGCTGGATGGCATCACTGACTTGATGGACGTGAGTCTGAGTGAACTCTGGGAGTTAGTGATGGACAGGGAGGCCTGGCGTGCTGCGATTCATGGGGTCGCAAAGTCAGACATGACTGAGCGACTGAACTGAACTGAACTGAATACTAGATTCCCACAAACACCTTCTTGTGGCGACAAAAGATTTGAGATACTGTGTCTATTTTCAATACATTCAGTATGTTTACTTACTTTCTATCAGCTCCCTACAAAATCAACCACTTTCTTACCTTCTCTGTCTTTATTTTCTGTTAATTTTCATTATATCTGAAGTGGGTTTTTTTGTTTGTTTGTTTTTATTCAAAAGTAGTGATATTAAACAATGGGTGTGTGCTCAGTATTGTCCAACTCTTTGCAACCTCGTGGACTGTAGTCCACCAAGCTCCTCTGTTCATAAAATTTTCCAAACAAGAATACTGGAGGGGGTTGCCATGCCTTCCTCCCAAGAATCTTCCCTACCCAGAGATTGAATCTACATCGCCTGCATCTCCTGCATTGGCAGGCAAATGCTTCCCTAGTGGCACCACTAGGTAAGCCACTAAATAATGACAAATATATTAATAACAGACATGCAAATGAAAAATGATGCAGCCAAAAGTTTTGTACTTAAGTACCAGTTTAAGACTGGTAGTTAATTTGTTACATTCTCTCTTTGAGTCTCAATTCTTCACGTGAAAAAAAGGCTAGTAGCCTCAGTTAGCCTCAGACTCTGAAGTTAGCATATAAAGTTCTCCAATACCATATTCTCCTGTCATGTTGATGATGGAGTTAGATTCAACACTTATGATTTTTCTAATTAAGAATTTCTTTATTCTAATGGGAATTCTCTGGCTTCTCAGTAGTTAAGACTCCATATGTCCACTGCTGGGGGCATATGTTCAATCCCTGGTTAGGGAACCAAGATCCTACAAGTCATGCAACATGATCAAAAAACAAGCAAAGTTTCATTATTCTAGTACTCTGGGTCAAAAGCAGAAGATGAAAGGGCAAGATGAAACAGCCACAAGGTCCGAAATTAAACAAACCAATAGTCACAAGTCCATTATGTCACCAACCCCAGAAGACAGAGGAAAAAGCAAGTCCAATATCAGTGCAAAGAAATAGCAGTGGAGAAACATGCAGTAACTAAAAGAGAGGCACATACTTAACAAGCAGATTATCAATAATGGGATGACCCACCAAAAACAGGTGAAGGATTCCAGGGCCAAGGAAAGCATCCCACCCAGCATGGCCTCTTAATCTGGAAACAGGGCCCGAAGACCCCAGCCTGGAGGGTAACAGTGATAATTAAAACAGCTAGTGGCAATGAGGACTGCTCCCAGAAGAAGACAGCACTTGGCAGAAGTGATTTCTGACACTTGCACCAGTCTCAGTATGTTTCAGTTATCATTAATCAGCAGCAGCTTTATTAATGAGAACCTCTCCCCATTTCCAGAATAGAATTCTGAGAAGCATTAAGCCTATAGCACAAAAAAAATAAGAAAATTGAGTCAATTATTCACATAACTTATATCAAAACACTTTGAAATATTATATAGGTGATATCATTGTTTGCTTATATTTGAAACCAAATTAGCCAGAAAACTGTCTCCCATCATCTCTGTGTCTTAACGCATGTGGATGCAGTCATAAAGGAAGACAAACTTAA
>SJYC01013812.1:0-11854 GCA_006408675.1 Madoqua kirkii | reverse complement strand
AGACTGTTGAGAGTCCCTTGGACTGCAAGGAGATCCAACCAGTCCATTCTGAAGGAGATCAGCCCTGGGATTTCTTTGGAAGGAATGATGCTCAAGCTGAAACTCCAATACTTTGGCCACCTCATGCAAAGAGTTGACTCATTGGAAAAGACTTTGATGCTGGGAGGGATTGGGGGCAGGAGGAGAAGGGGCAAAAGAGGATGAGATGGCTGGATGGCATCATGGATTCGGTGGACGTGAGTCTGAGTGAACTCCGAGAGATGGTAATGAACAGGGAGGCCTGGCGTGCTGCGATTCATTGGGTCCCAAAGAGTCGGACATGACTGAGCGACTGAACTGAACTGACTGAACTGACCCAGGTCGGTTTCTCAGGCAGCCGTCCCTGTCTGCCAAGAATCACCTCGTTAGCATAAACTACTGCTTGGTTGAAAGGGAGTTACTAAGTATAACAAAGGCTGTTTCTCTCATACTAAGAAAATCCCAAGGGTTTTAGAAGCTCTGTGTTAAGAACTGGGCATGAAGACCAAATATATATTTCTTGTTTCGTAATATCCTACGTCACTATGATTGATCTAAAACAATATGATGCAATTTATGGAAATAGAGGAAAGGAACCTGTCTTGGTTCAGGAATCTAAAAATGAAACTGGCAGAGATACACTGTGGAGAAACAAAGTAATTTTTTTAATTTGTACTTTTTCAGAGGTTTTCTCACAACTGTGTAAACAGTACAGACTGGTGAAGCAGGCCCCCTAGACATCACTGGCTCCCTGCCTGGCTTCCCCTGCTAAGCCCCTGGGAGGCTTCCACCGGAGCCTGCGGGAGGGGGCTCCTCAGAGTTGGGGTGGGGCCCGGATGAGAGGCATCAAGGTCCCTAGCGCAACACAGGGCATACAGAGTGCATCTGTCCAGAAGCATTATAGGGTCTGAAGTCCACTGTGAGAGTTGGGAAATAGACACTATTTTTTTCTTCCTCCCGAACGAGCTAATCAATTTTTCTTTTCCTTTAGCTTGTTAAAATAATTCACCTCTTTCCCAAACCTCTTTGAAACAACAGACAGAATATTGTCAACTACAAGTTGGCACTTGCTGTGGGCACCTGGCATCCACCTCTGCAAGGATTAACTCATGTGCTGCTGTAGCTGCTGACCTTCAACACCCGCTGAAGGAGTTCAGGGCGGAAAGCAGAAATGAGGCACCTTGTGCCCCGGGAAACTGGCAGGACGGCTCTTTAGATAGTTAGATATTCTCAGGAGCTAATTTTATGAGCCAAATTCTTTTATCTGTGCATATCTAGAAAAGCAGTAAAGTCCTTCATGGTGACTGACTCTCATGACTCATAGAAGCTTCATGAGACCAGCAGAAACTTTACAAAAATATGTGCTTCATTGCATGTCCTTCCCCTTTACCAACTGCTTCCTTGTGGCTCATTCGGTAAAGAGTCTCCCTGCGATGCAGGATACCAGGGTTCAGTCGCTGAGTCGGGAAGATCCCCTGAGAAGGGACTGGCACCCCACTCCAGTATTCTAATTGGGAGAATCCCATGGACAGAGGAGCCTGGTGGGCTACAGTGTATGGAGTCACAGAGAGTCAGACATGACCAGGTGACTCACACTTTCTTTTTACTTGCCCCTTTACCAAAATCACATACATACCGTCCTTTCCCTGCGTCTCTGAAACAGTTTCTCAGAGCTGTCTAAGGTGCTGTCGCTCATTGCCTCAACTAAAACTTCACTCACAACTCTCACACTGTGCTTTTTTTTTTAAAGTCGACAGTCTGAAAATTAAATTCCAAGGATCACAGGAGAATCTAGACAGACCACCAGAGGACCAGAAGAGGGTGAACAGTCACAGCCCAATGCTGAAGGCGGGGTCGGCCGCCTGAGGTTCACACCACCCCAGGAGGAAGACACCCTTCCAGTGGGACTTTCCTCAGAAGAGCTCTGCAGTAACCAGCACCTCCCTCCACGAATGGAGAACTTCCAGGGTCACTAATTAGGCCAGAGCGAAAGGACTTCAAGTGACTCATGGATTCTGAGAGAGCCTGAGAGACGATAATGCTGTCAGGCTGCTAGAATTCACCCTCCAAAGCCCAGGCGTCTCCTCCTCTTTGCCATGTTCCTGCAAAGAGAAGCTTTTTCTCTGTAGCTGCTTATTCTAACTTTTTAACTTAACACTTCTGACAGCAAATGTGTGGGGGTTTTTTGTCCACACTGACTGATTCTCCAGTGCCAGCTGAGTGTCTTAACATCAGAGTCAGTTGTTGGGACTTTTCTGGTGGTTCATTGGCTAAGACTTTGTGCTCCCAATGCAAGGGACTCAGTCCCTGTTTGGGGGACTCTGTCCCCCATGCTATAGCTCACAGTGTGCGTGCTGTAACAGAAAAAAAAAAAAAAAAAAGATTCCTCATGCCACAGTGCAGAATAGGCCCAGAGGAGCCAAATAAATAAAAATAAATATTAAAAAAAACCCCTAAATTCAGTTCTGACACTAAGTACCCAGCATGCATGCTAAGTTGCTTCAGTCGTGTCCTACTCTTTGGGAGCCTAGAGACTGTAGCCTGCCAGGCTCCTCCGTCCATGGGAATTCTCCAGGCAGGGATACTGGAGTGCTTGCCGTTTCCTTCTCCAGGGGATATTCCTGACCCAGGGATTGAATCCACATCTCTTACCTCTCCTGCATTGGCAGGTGGGTTCTTTACCAGGAGCGCCACCTGGATCCCCTAAGTACCCAGAGTTAGCATCAGATCCCACAGGTTAAGGGCTTGGTCCTACAAGACCGTCACACTTCACATGCCCTTTGCAAGTTTGAGTCTCCTGTGCTTCTGACCATCAGGCTATAAACCAGGGGTTCCCACAGGACTCTCCTCAGGTTAGATAATTTGCATGAATGGCTCACAGAACTTTAGGAAACAAGTACATATATTTACTGGTTTATTATAACAGATATTACAAATGATGCAGATGGAAAATCAGGTTAAGGGATACCGAGAGTGAGGTCTAGGGCATTCCTAAACATGAAGCTTGTATCCCTGCATAGTTGGAGGGCACCCCTGTCCCAGCACGTGTGTATGTTCACCAGAGGAAGTCCTCTGAATCTCGAAGTTGATGGGTTTTTACAGAGGTTTCATTAAGTAGGCATGATCTCCATCTCATCTCCAGTGCCCCTTCCATACCCTGAGGATAGAGGTCAGGGCTAAAAGTTCCAACGTTCTAATCATGCTTGGTCTTTCTGGTGACCAGCCACCATCCAGAAGCCCATCAAGAGTTTACTTGTCAGAACAAAAGATGCTTCTGTCACCTGGGAAGTTCCAAGGGATTAAGGAGTTCTGTCAGGAATGATGTGGGGGAAGGGGTGGCACAGATCAATATATATATATATATTTATTTATTTATTTATATCATATATAGATTGTAGCCATTCAAATGTTCCAGCTGCACGTGGGGGTCTTTGATCCATCTCAGCACCTTGTTCAGGCCCCAGGCTTGGTCTCCTGCCTCTTGGGGTGATTAGAGACAGGCCTTTCAGACCCTTCTGACTTTATTGCCTCCATATCTTTGGATCCTATTTGGATTTAGCCTTTGAGGACTTCTCATGCTTTCTTCAAAGTTTAGGCATGTACATTAAAATATTTTTATATTGTATCTAATACTTTTAGATATTTTGTTGTCAGGGATATTTTCAGGACAGAGTACAGTGCTGTGCAGGAAACAAAGAACTGTATAGGTTTTTTTTTTTTCTTTAACTGAAGTAAAATTTACCTAACATAAAATTAATCATTTTAAAGTTTGCAATTTAAATATGCGATTTAGGGAATTCCCTGGAGATCCAGTGATCAGGACTCCGTGCTTTCACTGCTGAGGGCTCAGATTTGATCCCTGTCAGGGAACTAAGATCCTATAAGCCATGTGGCATAGCTGAAAAATAAAAAATGTCCTGCCATTCACATTCACAATCATTTCCTCTGTTTATTATCTTTCACTTTTTATTTTGTACTGGAGTATGGCTTAAAGCTCAACATTCAGAAAACAAAGATCATGGCCTCCGGACCTGTCTCTTATACACATCTCTGGTTCCAAATAGGAAAAGGAGTTCTGGAAGAAGCACAAGCTGGAATCTAGATTGCTTGGAGAAATATCAATAACTTCAGATATGCAGATGATACCACCCTTATGGCAGAAAGTGAAGAGGAACTAAAAAGCCTCTTGATGAAAGTGAAAGAGGAGAGAGAAAAACTTGGCTTAAAGCTCAACATTCAGAAAACGAAGATCATGGCATGCAGTCCCATCACTCCATGGGAAATAGATGGAGAAACAGTGGAAACAGTGTCAGACTTTATTTTTCTGGGCTTCAGAATCACTGCAGATGGTGACTGCAGCCATGAAATTAAAAGACACTTACTCCTTGGAAGAAAAGTTATGACCAACCTAGAGAGCATATTCAAAAGCAGAGACATTACTTTCCTAACTAAGGTTCATCTAGTCAAGGCTATGGTTTTTCCAGTGGTCATGTATGGATGTGAGAGTTGGACTGTGAAGAAGGCTGAGCATTGAAGAATTGATGCTTTTGAACTGTGGTATTGGAGAAGACTCTTGTGAGTCCCTTGGACTGCAAGGTGATCCAACCAGTCCATTCTGAAGGAGATCAACCCTGGGATTTCTTTGGAAGGAATGATGCTAAAGCTGAAACTCCAGTACTTTGGCCACCTCATGAGAAGAGTTGACTCATTGGAAAAGACTTTGATGCTGGGAGGGATTGGGGGCAGGAGGAGAAGAGGACGACCGAGGATGAGATGGCTGGATGGCATCACTGACTTGATGGACGCAGAGTCTGAGTGAACTCCAGGAGTTGGTGATGGACAAGGAGGCCTGGCATGCTGCGTTTCATAGGGTCACAAAGAATCGGACTCGACTGAGTGACGGAAGTGAACTGATGGGGTTTGGGGAAGAATAGTATGGAGGTTAAATACACTTCTCTTCACATCTTTCAGGGCTACACGCTGTATGACATCACTGATTCATCTAGTCATTTCATCAGGGTATTTTTTCACAGATTTTTCCCCTGTGCAGTTTTGTTTTTGTTTTTGTTTTTTCCTTTCCCTCTCCTGTTCTCTTGAAGTGAGAAGTCAATAAATCTTACTTTCAGTGTGATGATGGAGACCTCAAGGGAGGACATTGTCCTTCCCCAGCATATTAAGTTGCAGGGAATTAAGTTCCATCTCCTGGAAAGAGAGTGTCTATTGCACGTACATAATTCATTTTGAGAGACAATTACAATGAAAGCAACACAGTTTTCTTAGGGTTGTATTGAATAGTTTGTTTTCATTAACTAGACATTGTTATAATAAAAAATGGTATTAATATATGCATTTTGGGGGGCCATTCTGGATCTTCATTGCTGTGCCGGCTTTTCTCTAGTTGCAGTGAAAAGGAGCTACTCACTGGTGGAGGGGCACTGGTTTCTCACTGAGGTGGCTTCTCTTGTTGCACTAGCTCCAGGGTGCATGGACTTCAGGGGTTGTGGCATATGGCCTCAGTTGTTGCAGTTCCCGGGCTCTAGAGCACAAGCTCAAGGATTATGGCACGTGGGCTTAGCTGCTCCCCGCGTGTGGGATCCTCCTGGATCAGGGATTGAACCCCTGTCTCCTGCATGGCAGGAAGATTCTTTACCACCTGAGTCACCGTGAAAGCCCAACCCTAGGGAAGAATAATTGATCTAAGGCAGTGTAAAAGTTTTTGAATGAAAGCATGTTTAAATTAACATATTGTTGTTCCATTTATTTCTGTTATAATGGTGTGTATATTTAATTTGGTCTTCCAGGAAGTTCTTCTTTCTTTTTTTTTTTTTTAAGTCTTTCCATTTAGAGTAACCTAGGAGGCAATTCATAATTCACTGTATTAGCTACTTTTACTGTTTACTGCATTTTTTTTCCTGATGAGTATTTCATGTAAGCTTGTGTTTATGAGAATATTGGCAAAAAATAGATAAAATAGTGCGCTCTCAAAGTGAAGCATTCTTTGAGGCTTAATGGAAAAAGAACTCAAACCTGAATCCCGTTTTAGCAGTCATTCCAGGGCTCAACAGTCTTTAGCTGTTCTATGCACTATTTTTATTCTATTGCCTTAACAAAGTAATTTATATCCTGTGCATTGTTTACATTTCCATTTATGTATCCAGCGATCTGCCTGTCTGTCAGTGGAAGGAATACAAACATTGAAGTCAGTCATTTGATTTCCCTCTCTGCCAGTTATTAGCCTTGGGATTTCAGGCAATTTAAGTTAAGTTGTGTCTTTTTTCTCATTTATAAAATGAGGTGAATAATTATAAACTTTATAGCACTGTTCTAATTATAAAAAGCAGTGCTTGAAAAGTACTGATTTGAGTACATGCTCTAGAAAAGGCACTCAACACACTTTTTTCACTTTCTCCTTTCATCTTGAGAATCAGGGGTGTTCAACCCCAGCTGATTGTTCACTTTCTCTTTGACCTTGAGGAAAGTTCCTTAACTCTGAGTTTGATCTCCTTTCACGAGAAGGACTAGTATACCATTTCTCGTTTTTGGTGAAAAAATGTACAGTCACTTAACAAAACCCTTGATGATATGGCTGCCCCAGATTTCATTTCCCCTTCGCTTTCTCCTCATCTTGAACATAAACTCATATCTGTATTCTAGTGACTATTCACAATTCTATCTTCCATTTCAAAAAACTGTCAAAGTGCTATGGACCAATTCATTACTAGTAGCTCCTAAACTAATAAAGACAAAGTTTAGAACTAATTTTTAAATGACCCATGAAAACTTGTATAATATTCAAGACACTTGTTCTGGAGATCTTGGTTAAACTGGCTATTTATTTTACTAACTCATGTATGCCCTGTCTGCTTAGAAAGGATTTAAAGTGGACCCTGAGACTGATAGCAGGGAAACCTGTGTTTCTCTCCTGTCTTGGCCACTTATAGTCTTTATAGCCTATAGTAAGGTGTGGAACCTGAGTTACAGTTTCCTAATCTCTAAGCAATATTGATATAGAAGTATAGGGTGATTGTAAAAATTAAATGATATATGTAAATATATAATTATATATGTATATGTATTTATAGAGAGAGTATATAATGAATACATCACCATATACAATGAAAAATGTGTGTTTGGTAGTTCTGAGGAATTATGCATGATGAGTAACGATACTTTCCTGGATTCTTTATATTTTATTTGAATCTGTCTATAGAATGCAGAGCCAAGGGCTAAAGCAATTTCATAAAGGAGGTCCTTAACATTTTAGGTTTTGACTCTTTGTTCTTTTCCAGCAAGAAGCTTCAGGTGTTCCATCTCACCAAGCCCTCTGCCTGAAGCGGAATGGGCAGCAGAGACAGTGGCCTGGCTAACTACCAGCTTACCAGGAGGGGAACTTGCTTAATTGCCTGAATGCTGGCTTCACAAAGCAGCTTTCACACCTAAAGCTGGAGCAGCTCACATCTGTGCCTGTCAGGCTTCCGCCTTGCAGATGAAGAAATCAGCTGTGCCTGGTCCCTGCAGGATACCCAGGGGGTCCAAGCCTCATGCATAAAGTCAAAACACACAAGCTCATTTCCATATAGAATACAAATAACATGTTCATTTAATAAGATAACTCCTGAAACTTCCCACACATATGATTTCAAGCTCCTATGCAGGTAATTATAATCCTGCTTAGGAAAAATCAATGAAACCATTAGATCAAAACCAAATTCTCTTCAGTTTACCTGCCCATGCGTCATCTCCATGCACATCCATAGTGCTTTCCTTAAAGACATTCACCCAAAATAATGTTTCTCTTTAATGTTGAGGTAATTTCTGGTATTACTTCAGGCTATGAGCTCTATGTGTATATGTGTGTGTGTGTGTGTGTGTGTGTGTGTGTGTGTGTGTACAAATGCAGTAGAAAAGGAGGAGAGAGGACTTTTAGCTTTTATGGATTTAAGTGTATTATTCATTTTATAGCTATAACATGCATATTTTTATTGCTGTACCATCAAAAGAATCACTAGCTGCTGATAAAGTGCAGGCACTCACAGGATGCTATATAATAAAGGACCATGCTCGACTTCACAACTGAGAGCCCCAACAGGGTTCTAATAATGACACCTCTGATGGTGAGATTTTAATTACTCAGCTACTGCTCACTGCAGAACAGCATAAACAGGGGAGAATGCACATCGTGGGCAACTCTGTACTTTCAGTATTACCAGCTGTGGTTGTTTTGTACTGTTTTGACTAGCTAAGCTGCAACTCCATTTCCCCAGAATTTCCTTCCCTGCCTCCTTCCTGGTTAGGGTCAGCCACCAGAAACATTGGTGCAAAGGACAGAGTGTAGAAATAGAAGTAGAGCAACAGGCATTATGCTCTGAATGTTTGTGAGAGGTGCCTCAGCCACTGTAGCTCACACAGGATGTCACTGATCTGCGGGCTCATTTTCTGGGTGTTGGTTGTAGTTAGGAGGCAGCTTCTGCAGTTTCACCTGGATCTCCTTCATCAGCTTCCTCAGCGCCCGGGCCAGAAAATTATGAAGTTTTGTGGTTCCAATAAATATGTTCTTTCTAGCTACTTTGAATTGCTATCCATTCCCAAATTCAGTTTAACTTAGGGTCTTAGTGGTCTAACTCAGAGGTTGAAATTCAAAGCCAATGTATTAATTATAATTCATAGTCTCGAGTACAATGCTTCATAAAGTACACAGAGGTGGGCCACAATATTATCCAAAGTATGATCATAATATTTTTTATGGCAACTAGTCCTTCTATTAAAGGTTGTTAGTTGTTGTTGTTTAATCACTAAGTTGTGTTCAACTCTTTTGCGACCCATGGACTGTAGTCCAGCCAGGGTCCTCTGTTCATGGCATTTTCCAGGCAAGAATACTAGAGTGTGTTGTCATGTACCTTTTTCTTCTAATTGTCATTCTTCTTGTTTTAAACAAGAGGAGGGAAGGTGTCCCAACAAAGTAAGACAAGTAAGAATCAGCAATGTTCAACTTGTACCTACTTTATTCAAGGCCAGTCTTATATATATTAATTACTATTCAATATGCTTTTTAAATTAATTTGGTTACAGTAGTTACTTTACAATGTAGTGTTACTAGCTGCTGTACAGAAAAATGAATCAATTATACATTGGGCTTCCCTGGTGGCTCAGACAGAGAAGGCAATGGCACCCTACTCCAGTACTCTTGCCTGGAAAATCCCATGGATGGAGGAGCCTGGTGGGCTGCAGTCCATGGGGTCACGAAGAGTCTAACACGACTGAGTGACTTGACTTTCACTTTTCACTTTCATGCATTGGAGAAGGAAATGACAACCCACTCCAGGGTAAAGCATCTGCCTATGATGAAGAAGACCCAGGTTCTATCCCTGGATCGGGAAGATCCCCTGGAGAAGGATATGGCAACCCACTCCAGTATTCTTGCCTAGAGAATCCCATAGACAGAGGAGCCTGGTGGGCTACAGTCCATGGGGTCACAAAGAGTCCAACATGACTGAGCAGCTACACTTACATATCTCCTCTTTTTTAAGATTTCCTTCTATTTTAGGTCACCAATGAGCATGCCATAGAGTTACTTGTATAACTCTATACAGTAGGTTATATACAGTAAGTTCTCATTAGTTAGCTATTTTAGACATAGTGGTGTACATTTGTAATCCCAGTCTCCCAATTCATCCCATCCCCTCTGCCCCCTTTGGTATCCATAAATTTGTTCTCTTAATCTGTGTCTCTATTTCTACTTCGCAAAAAGTTCATCTGTACAAATTTTATAGATTCCACATATATGTGATATTATTCAATATTTATTTTTCTCTTTCTAACTTACTTCATTCTTTATGAAAGTCTCTAGGTCTATGCAAGTCTCTGCAAATGGTGCTATTTCATTACTTTCTATGGCTGAGTAATATTCTATTGTATATATGGACCACATCTTCTTGATCTGTTCTTCTGTCAGTGGACATCTAGGTTGCTTCCATGTCCTGGCTATTGTAAATAGTGTTGAAATGAACATTGGAGTCATATATCATTTTCTCTGGGTATATGCCTAGGAGTGAGATTGCTGGGTATGGTAGTTCCATTTTTAGTTTTTTGAGAAACCTCCATACTGTTTTCCATAGTGGCTGTACCAGTCTATATTCCCACTAACAGTCCTTTTCCACATCCCCTCCAGCATTTATTGCTGTAGACTGTTAGATGATGACCATTCTGATTGGTGTAAGATGACATCATTGCAGTTTCATTTGCATTTCTCTAATAATTAGTGATGTTGAAAATATTTTTTTGTGTTTGCTATTCATTTGTATATCTTCTTTGGAGGAATGTCTCTTTAGATCTTCTGCCCATTTTTTTTGCTGGACTGTTTGTTTTTTAATATGTATTTCAAGTTATAGCTGAGAAATTCTCCCAACCCAACTCTCACGTGCTTAGGAAACATTTTCAGAGGAGCTATAAAATCTTTACTGTGGTTTGTAACAATGTCTTTCTCATTAGAATCAGTGATGTCTCCATTGTGTTAAAGACCTGGTAATTCCTGAAAAATCTCTAACAAAAATACTAAATATGCTGCCAGAAGTAACACTGTAAGCTATAGCCTCCTAAGTGGAAATAAATTATATGTATTAGCAGTTTTGTTTTGTTTTGTTTTGTTTTTTGAAAAGCTGACAGCTGGGCATAGAGGAACCAAGCCACAGAACAAGAATGTTGGTCAAAGAAAAGAAAAATGGAATGAAGTGGGACACTGGCCCTTGCCAGGGAGTGAACACCAGAGGAGAAACAGCTTAGACGTCTATGGTTTACAGATATTAAAATTTTCCATATAGACATGAATTCCTTCTCTGTAAGTTATGGGGAAGGAAAGCTTGCCTTAAAGTATCAGAATGACAGGGAGAGAATTTGACTTAATGTACATTAGATTTTTGCTTTATCAGAAACCTAAGTAGCGTCTTCCCTTTCCTCACTGACAGCTCCAGGGGGATGTTGCCAGCCTGTGGTTATGGAGTTGAAGAGAAAGCCAGTCATGGTGGCATGAGGTTGGGGAGAGGTACAAGATTAAAATCATTGCAATATTTATATAACCATGGCCAGCAAAGTCAAGTCCTGCCATGAAAAGATCTTCAATAAATTCACTGTGTCTCTTGCCAAATTCCTCTCCCACATTAGATGTTTTCTTTCAAACTTACAAACATTTCATACTCCTCAGAAAGCAATGTAGCCTTCTGATGAAGCATTGAATAAACGGAATCTCTCTCCTTAAGTAGCGAGGATGCCACTTTACTTATGTAGCTCACAGTAATAAATCATTTCTAATATACTTTTGTGCCTCCTCAGTATTCACGAAGCAAGCTTGACTTAGAGATACTTGATGAGAATTCAGTTCAATTCAGTCACTCAGTCATGTCCAAGGGACTGCAGCACACCAGGCTTCCCTGTCCTTTGATGAGAGGGGTAGTTTTTTCAAACTCAATAGACTTTTGCTTAAAATAAATTTTTAAAAAATCATGGTTACAAGGTTTTTTTTTCCCTACTCATTACTCATAAAATTCTTCATATACAAAATAGTTTTATTAGGTAATGCTATTTTTAAAATCTATTTAGTTCTTAGACTCCTAATTTTCATTCACAGATAAATAGAACAACAGATATATGGACTGATAGATATATATGAATATATTTATAAGTAATAAACATAGACATAAATATAGACACAGATGGATTTATTTAATCAAGTTTGAAAGGACAAAGGGCAGATGGAAGGAGTTCCAGCCTAGAGAATCTTCCTTTTGGCTTGAGGGGAAAAGTTTAAAATTTGCAAATCCCAATTATGCTGAAGGACAACAGT
>SJYC01013806.1:0-32598 GCA_006408675.1 Madoqua kirkii | reverse complement strand
TTTTTTTTTGACATGTTTAAACAGTTTTATCTTCTCAAATGTACTTCTGACAATATTTAGTTTGATATCTGATCTGTTTGCATTAGGAAAAATAAATGAAAATACTCACCAAGTAATCTAGCTTAGGAGAAGAGGCTTCATGCCTACACTGCAGCAGCATTTTTTCACCAAAATTTTCATAAGCCTTTAAGAAAAGTATAGATTTTGCATGAGAAGAAACCTAAATATAGAACTGAAGCAAATAAATGAAGGAACTAGTAGAAAAGCTTCAGATCTACCTTTATTAAAGAGTCTTCAAAATCAAGCTTAATCTTCAGTTCCTTTAAGAGTAGGGTGAAAGCTAAATCAGAAAATGACCCAGGCACCGTACTTTGAGATACCTTTAGTGACAAAAGTTGACAAAGTTGACAAAACTTGATTGCTCAGTGGGGATGTGTACATTAGCCCAATGTTAAATGAAATCTAAGTAGTTTGGAAGAAATCTTATAAGAAAAATAAATATACCAACTCAACCAAGAAGTTTGAACTTTTATCAGAAGATTAGGCTACATAAAAATAATTATCAGCCAGCATCAAAGAATGCAATCAGGAAGTCAATTAACATCTATGAATTAAGCTCATTATTTGAAACTATATTATTTATGTTGATAATCTCTAATACTCACCCAATGCCAGTTAGACGCTCCAGTATATAAAAAATAACTTTCACCTGAACTTTGCTAATCTGTCTTTGAAATATATTCTTAATAGTCTACATTGAAAATAACTACAAGTTGCTAAAGCCAGGGAGATCTCAGGAGCTAGTCACATTTATTTCTTAATGCTGAAACAAAAATTCTTCATAAATATGTCATGTTCTGTACCAAAAAGACTTAAAAAGATTCCTTCTTGTCAGAAAGCTTGGGTCACATTTAAGCACTGTTGTAGACCTGCACAACCAATCAGCTTTGAGAAAGATGGTTTTGCCATCTCAAGAGTTTAAGGTGAAAAAACACATCCAATGTGAAATTTATAATGTGTTATTATAGAAGCTGTCAAATGAAGTCTCTCATTATGTATAATAACAGTCCAGGAAAATGAGCTTACAGCAGTAAGATTTAGAAGATGCTTTCCTTGATGAATTTGGGATTTTTCAAGTATAGAAACTTTTGTTTATACAAAGATATTTAGGGAACAAAGGTGAAAACCTTGTGCTATTGTCATAAATCACTGACCATCATCAAAAGGCAGGCCAAAATATGTAATTAATTTAATATACTTAGTATATATTTGTGTGTGTGTGTTCAGTTGTGCCTGACTTTTTGTGACCCCATGGACTGTAGCCTGCCAGGTCCCTCTGTCCACGGAACTTTCCAGGTGAAAACATTGGAGTGGGTTGCCATTTCTTTCTTCAGTATATATTTAATATATAATTAAAATTAACTCATATTGCAACACCATGGAATATACAGTCCATTCTTCAGGCCAGAATACTGGAGTGGGTAGCCTTTCCCTTCTCAAGGGGAATCTTCTCAACCCAGGGATCGAACCCAGCTCTCCCATGTTGCAGGCTGATTCTTTACCAGCTGAGCCACTAGGGAAGCCCAGAATATTTTCAGTTCAGTGACTTGATTTGATTCATATTACAGAATGTTACCAGGACACAGTCTTCCTTTTTGAAGTCAAATATATATTAGTTACTGGGGATTCAGAGTTATTGAAGAGAAAAGCAAAACGATAAATTAACTCTCAGCTATTCATGATAATAACCTCACAAAGATCTGAGTTGAGAAATTTACTAAAGGGATTATGTTATGGATGTTTTTAGAAGTTTGATTTTCCATAATAAAGATTTCACTGCTAAATAAATAAACAGGACAGTTATTCTTTTCTATGATAAGAGCAAGCTTTGTTATTTTTGCGGAATTTAGTTTCTCCTGTCCTCTGTGGCTCCATTTGTAGTGGTGATATTTGCTGCTTATTTTTAGGTTGGCATTAATTATTAAGAATTTTTGAATTTGATGCCCAAAGCTGTTTCCTAATTGGTCAGACTGTGCACATCAGATCACCCAGGTGTTGTACAAGGTGCTGTTCTCTAAGGCATGAGGGGTACTGTGTTCTTCCTCTTGGGCCAAATAACACTGAAAATTTTTTTTTTTTTAGCCCTTCAGCTCCCTGAATTTAGTACCACAAAGAACAAAATTGCACCAGAATAGTTGACTTTAAATTAATCTCTAAATATCTATCCAAATATCTAAGTATCTTTTTAGATTGTGTGTGTCCAAGAAGGTATGCAAGTTTATATCTACTCCAAGTGTCTGTCTTTATCTGGTTTTGTAGAAACTGAGTAGGAATTACAATACCGTGTGTATGCTGACATTGGTTTGCAAATGGTAGGACACCTAGGGGACAGTGTATTCACAGAGATGCAATGGGAATTGTGATGCTGGATGCCTTTGGTTCTGTTTGTACCCTTCACATAGAGGCCACAGTTTTGATACCAACCATAGCCATAGAGGTTGTTGGCAGTTGCCACTAAACCTCACCTGACTGCTTCTCCATTTACCCTTGTGCTGTGCTTAGTTACTCAGTAGTGTCCAACTCTTTGTGACACCATAGACTGCAGTCCGCCAGGCTCCTTCGTCCATGGGGATTCTCCAGGCAAGAGTGCTGGAGTGGGTTGCTATGCCCTTCTCCAGGGGGATCTTCCTAACCCAGGGATCAAACCCAGGTCTCATGCATTGCAGGCAGATTCCTTACTGTCTGAGCCAGTAAGGAAGTCCCCATTTACCCTTTTCCCTGCCACAGGCTGGTTAATGGTCATGGAATAATCCATGTTTTAAAAACCCAGCTAAGCTACTGAATGAATTTTTCACAGTTTGTTGACATAGTCAAAGGTTTTGGCATAGTCAATAAAGCAGAAATAGATGTTTTTTTGAACTCGTTTGCTTTTTCAATGATCCAATGGATGTTGGCAATTTGATCTCTGGTTCCTCTGCCTTTTCTAAACCAGCTTGAACATATGGAAGTTCATGTTTCATGTATTGTTGAAGCCAAACTTCGAGAGTTTTGAGCATTACTTTATTAGTGTATGAAATGAGTGCAATTGTGTGGTAGTTTGAGCATTCTTTGGCATTGCCTTCCTTTCGGATTGGAATGAAAACTGACCTTTTCCAGTTTTGTGGCCACTGCTGAGTTTTCCAAATTTGCTGGCATATTGAGTGCAGCACTTTCACAGCATCATCTTTTAGGATTTGAAATAGCTCAACTGGAATTCCATCACCTCCTCTAGCTCTGTTCATAGTGATACTTCCTAAGGCCCACTTGACTTCACATTCCAGGATATCTGGCTCTAGGTGAGTGATCACACCATTATGGTTATCTGGGTCATGAAGATATTTTTTTGTACAGTTCTTTTATGTATTCTTGCCACCTTTTGTTAATATCTTCTGCTTCTGTTAGGTCCATACCATTTCTGTCCTTTATTGAGCCCATCTTTGCATGAAATGTTCCCTTGGGATCCTACTTTTCTTGAAGAGATCTCCAGTCTTTCCCATTCTATTGTTTTCCTCTATTTCTTTGCACTGATGACTGAGGAAGGCTTTCTTGTCTCTCATTGATATTTTTTGGAATTCTCCATTCAAATGGGTATATCTTTCCTTTTCTCATTTGCTTCTCACTTTTTTTCTTTTCACAGCTATTTGTAAGGCCTCCTCAGACAACCATTTTGCTTTTTTGCATTTCTTTTTCTTGGGGATGGTCTTGATCCCTGTCTCCTGTAAATTTCATGAACCTCCATCCATAGTTCATCAGGCACTCTGTCTATCACATCTAATTCCTTGAATCTATTTCTTACTTCCACTGTATAATCGTGAGAGATTTGATTTAGGTCATACATGAATGTCTAATGATTTTGCGTACTTTCTTCAATTTAAGTGTGAATTTGGCAATAAGGAGGTCATGATCTGAGCCACAGTCAGCTCCCGGTTTTGTTTTTGCTGACTGTATAGAGCTTCTCCATCTTCAGGTACAAAGAATATAATCAATCTGATTTTGGTATTAACATCTGGTGATGTCCATGTGTTGTAGAGCTGTCTCTTGTGTTGTTGGAAGAGGGTGTTTGCTATGACCAGTGCATTCTCTTGGCAAAACTCTATTAGCCTTTGTCTTGCTTTATTCTGTACTTCAAGGCCAAATTTGCCAAGTATTTCTTGACTTCCTACTTTTGCATTTCAGTCCCCTATAATGAAAAGCACATCTTTTTTTTGGTGTTAGTTCTAGAAGGTCTTGTAGGTCTTCATAGGTCAGGGCATAGACCTGTATTACTGTGATATTGAATGGTTAGCCTTGGAAATGAACAGAGATCATTCTGTCATTTTTGAGGTTACATCCAAGTACTGCATTTTCTTTTGTTGATTATGATGGCTACTCCATTTCTTCTAAGGGATTCTTGTCCACAGTAGTAGATATAATGCTCATCTGAGTTAAATTCACCTATTCCAGTCCATTTTAGTTCGCTGATTCCTAAAATGTTGATGTTCACTCTTGCCATCTCCTATTTGACCACTTCCAATTTTCCTTAATTCATGAACCTAGCATTCCAGGTTCCTATGTAATATTGCTCTTTACAACATTGGACCTTGCTTCCATTACCAGTCACATCTACAACTGGGTGTTGTTTTTGCTTTGGCTCCATCTCTTTATTCTTTCTGGAGTTATTTCTCTACTGATCTCCAGTAGCGTATTGGGTACCTATTGACCTGGGGAGTTCATCTCTCTGTGTCTTATATTTTTGCCTTTTCATATTGTTCTTCGGGTTCTCAAGGCAAGAATATTGAAGTGGTTTGCCATTCCCTTCTCCAGTGGACCACATTTTGTCTGAACTCTCCACCATGACCCGTCCATCTTGGGCGGCCCTACACAAGAATGGCTCATAGTTTCATCAAGTTAGACAAGGCTGTGGTCCATGTGATTAGATTGGTTAGTTTTCTGTGATTGTGGTTTCAGTCTGTCTGCCCTCTGATACCCTCTGTCAGTACCTACCATCTTACTGGGGTTTCTTTGACCTTAGATGTGCGGTATCTCCTCTCGGCTGCTCACCACTCCAGTGCTGCTCAGCTGCCACTCTCTGTTCTAACGCCACACAGCTGCCGCTCACTGCTGCTCCACAACAAACTGTGGAAAATTCTGAGAGATGGGAATACCAGACCACCTGACCTGCCTCTTGAGAAGACTGTATGCAGGTCAGGAAGCAACAGTTAGAACTGGACATTGAACAGCAGACTGGTTTCAAATAGGAAAAGGAGTATTTCAAGGCTGTATATTGTCACCTCGCTTATTTAACTTCCATGCAGTGTACATCATGGGAGGCACTGGGCTGGATGAAGCACAAGCTGGAATCAAGATTGCCAGGAGAAATATCAATAACCTCAGATATTCAGATGATACCACCCTTATGGGCACAAAGTGAAGAAGAACTAAAGAGCCTCTTGATGAAAGTGAAGGAAGAGAGTGAAAATGTTGGTGTAAAACTCAGTATTCAGAAGACTAAGATCATGGCATCCGGTCCCATCACTTCATGGCAAATAGATGGGGAAACAATGGAAACAGTGACAGACTTTACATTTTTGGGCTCCAAAATCACTGCAGATGGTGACTGTAGCCATGGAATTAAAAGACGTTTACTCCTTGGAAGAAAAGTTATGACCAACCTAGATAGCATATTAAAAAGCAGAGACAGTACTTTGCCAACAAAGATCTGTCTAGTCAAAGCTATGGTTTTTCCAGTAGTCATGTGTGGATGTGAGAGTTGTACTATAAAGAAAGTTGAGTGCCGAAGAATTGATGTTTTTGAACTGTGGTGTTGGAGAAGACTCTAAAGAGTACCTTGGACTGCAAGGAGATCCAACTAGTCTATATCCTTAAGGAGATCAGTCCTGAGTTTTCACTGGAAGGACTGATGTTGAAGCTGGAACTCCAATACTTTGGCCACTTGATGCGAAGAGCTGATTCATTTGAAATACCCTGATGCTGGAAAAGATTGAAGATGGGAGGAAAAGTGGACTACAGAGGATGAGATGGTTGGATGGCATCACCAAATCAATGGACATGAGTTTACTCCCGGGTAAACTCTAGGAGTTGGTCATGGACAGGGAGGCCTGACGTACTGCAGTCCATGGGGTTGCAAAGAGTTGGACATGACTGAGCAACTGAACTGAACTGAACTGAAGCTACTGAATGAGTGGACTCTTAGTGGTGGATTGGATTGAGAAAAACAACAAAGCATCGTTTTTTCTTTAAAAACATGAGACAAGTGCTTAATTCCATAGAATGTTTAAAACTAATCCTTTGTGATTTTTTCTCCTTTACTCCAATTATCTTTACTTTATACATACTGTTTCCCTCCAAACTATTACAGCAGTTTTTGGATATATTCGTGATTTGGCTTTTTAAATTTTTAGAATTTATCTCTTTCTATTTTCCTCTGTGTTTCCCTTTTTGCCCATAAAACAAGACTGCTTTAATATTAAGGCTCTAAAACCCCATGAAATTTAAAGAATTTGTGTGTTTGTATATGGATGCTTTTTTTTTTTTTTTTTTCCCCCCGAAGGAGAACCTATATCCTCAAAAGTCTGTGACTTTCCCACTCTCCTAACATAATCTTATTGCCCTTGATTTTAAGTCACCAGGAGTAGAAAAACCTTTTGATTTTTATGGGTGGAAAGGGGCTGGCTTTGGAGTTGCCAAACCTGAGTTAAAACTTGCCATACATTTCCAACTGTTAAATTTCCTGTTCCGTAAAATGGGGGTAATAAGTTTCTTTTAGGAAATAATTTAAATAATGTATGTAAAGTATCTGGCACCTAACAGGCACTGAATGATGATCAGTATCTGATCAATACATTAAAGTACTTTTGTGGTTCCACATTACACTTCATAATTAAGGACTTAAGAGTAATAAAGCAGTGATAATTCTCATTTCCTAAGCATGACTATCATGCTGAAGCTCTACTAATAATAATCCACTCAAGTTCTGTGGATTATTACTTGTAGAACTCTCCCACAATTCAAGATTACTGAATTTGGGACACTTGAGATAAAGTAGAGTCTTTGGAATCCACCATTAGGTGGCAAAATAGTATATAAGCATCCACAGTCTTGATTTCTGTCTGGTTAGCTTCAGGCCCTAAGTATGAGAAGCTTTCCTTCATAAGGGAAGAGGAAGTGTATTTTAATCTATCAATGTTTAAACGGTTAATAATGTATTATTCCACAGACATTTCCCAAGAAGTCTCTTTGTATAAATCCTCAGGTGAGGTTCCCACCCATCCTGTATAAGCTATTGGGATAGAAATTTTTCCGAGTCAGAGCTTAGTAGTTCATTTGAATTCTGGTTCCTACAACTTAACTGTTTTAAAATTTCAGTCAAATGGCTTAAAGTCCTTAAGGTTTAGTTTCTTTGTTTCTAAAATGGAGGATAATAATAGTATTTCCTTCATTGGTTTGTTGAGAATTTAATGAGTTAACTTGTTTAAAGTCTTTATAGTACAGAGCTGAAATAAATGCCATAAATAGATATGTAAATATTACCTGGGGTTATGATTAGAGCTTGCTCAGTAGCTGTTTTGTTATTGACCACTGACAGATTTCCTAAAGAGTTTAAAGGATGTTTCACCTTGTTGTGTTTAGTGATGAAAAAAGAGCAAAAAGACAGAAAGCAAACCAAAAAAACCTCTCAAGGAACAATGAAACATCGATAGGATATAGGAAAAAACTGGATAATAAAGTTTATCAGATTTATTCAGTTTAAGTCTAGCTTTTGATCTACAAATGCAGAAATTACTCCATGATGCCAGTGAGTTACTGCTGGCAGGTGGTTATTTATTTGGACCACCCTCACAGGTAGTGTTTATATGTATTGAAGGTCAGCTTAACAATGCCTGAGAATCTAAGGTTAGCTTGTTCTCCATCTTCTCCATCTTCTTCGGTCTGAGAAGAAAATGCAACCCAACAGTTAAGAACATAGGCCTTGAGTTTCGAAATACTGAGTCACGTATACCCTGCACTTAGAATAGTGCCTAGCTCATAGTACATGCTTCATGGAGTTAGGTGGTTTTCTACTTTTTATACCTCATGGAGGCTGGTTGTGATGTTATCTCACCATGGAAATAATATATATATTGACCATTTATTGTACGCATTGGGTGCAGCTCTAAGCACTTTTCATGGCTTTATTCTCACTAATGCTCACAACAACCCTATGAAATAGTTTCTATTATTATATACATTTTATTATAAGGAAATCAACACACAGAAAGATTAAGTAGCTTGTTTAGTTACATAGCAGTAAGTGGCTAAAGCCAGACACTCTGACTCCAGGATCCCTGTTCTGTTTTCTACACCATGCTGTCTTGGCCTGGATTGAAGCAGTGATGTTAAGGGACAGCTTATTTAGCTTCTCTTTGATAACAATGACTGTCATTGTCCCTATTTGAGTATCTTGGAGTTAAATGGAGGTAAAAATCACAGGGAGTCAGAATATCTAGTTCCTAGTTCTTGACTGATCACTCACCAACCCTGGGACTTCAGGACTGTCCTTAGCCTTCACTGCTTTTTGGTTTCCTTAACAAGAATCTGCCTATTTGTTTCCCAAAGCCTGTGATATTGTCCTTCATCAGCAGAGTAGAGTCCTAGTAGTCTGGACTTGCATGCTAAGGAGAAACTTTAAATATTTGCAGTTCAGTTCTGCTGAAATGCCTGGTTGAGAGAAATGAATTTGGGAATAGAGCTATTCAGCCACCTTCCTGGGAATCCTAGATCTGTGTCCGGGTCAGGTCACACTATTGGTAGCTCGTACCCTTAGATTAGCTTAGCTTCTTTAAAGAATCACCTTAATTAGGTTCATTAGTACAGCTCACAAATGAGAGAAAGATGTAAGAAGTCCTCCTAGAAAGTGCCCAGCATGTGCTGGACACAGTGCAAGTGTGTGATGTTTTGATTGGGAACACCATGGAAAGAGTCTGTACCTTCATGGAGCTGTTTATTAAATAGCAGATCTAGACTTGGAGAGGTAGGATATAATGCTGTATAGTAAGAAATAAGACTGGAGCAGTTCAGAGCATGTAGGAGGGACTTTAAGGAAAGTGTCCCAGAGGAAGTGAGATACAAGCTGTAACCTGACTTGTGAGTTAAAGGTAGCCAGAAAAACACAGAAAAGTGTTCAAGGCAGAGAATAGCATTATTGTGAAGTCTGGAGGAAGAATGAACAAAGTGAATTCTAACAACTTAGAGAATTCTAGAATGGCTGCAAACGAGCTCCAGGACTGAGAGTGGTGAGAAATATGGCTAGAAGAGGTGAGCAGGGCTCTCAAACAGAATCTCAAGTTTAGTGAAGGACTTTCCCATAAAATATGGTTGAAAGCTTACTATATCACTTAAATATGCATTATATAAAACTCTGCAGAGGAAATTTCTGCTAGAATTTTGTTTCAGGAAGAATCTTGCTGTTCTTGACATCTAATAACTTATTTTTCGGAGTCACATTGTTAGTGGAGTATCTAGACCAGTGTCTTTACCTTCTATGCGTTGTTTTAGGAATATCAATCACTTTTGTTACAACTATCATCATGATTTATTTCCTCCTTTGCCATAACAAGAAATATGTAACATTCTGTATTTCTCTCTCACTCTGGTTATTTGGAGAAAGAAATGGTACTCCAGTCCAGTACTCTTGCTTGGAAAATCCCATGCACAGAGGAGTCCATGGGGTTGCCAAGCTAAATTTGGTGGCTTAATTAACAGTGAATCCAGGTTGTGTGAGGCCTTAGTTAGTATAATTTTGGAGACTTTTTCTTTAAGAAAAACACAAAATTTAGGTAAGAAAAAATATTTGTTTAGATAAGAAAAGAAATTGCAAACAAATTTCATATATTAGAGTTGACAAATAGCACAGGCATTACAAAATCTGGAAAAACAATGCTTTTTTACTAACTGCCTGACCTCTATTATAGCATCCATACATGTGAAGCCCAATTTCTTCTCTCCTCACGTGTTGCCAGGTCAGCTTCCAAGACATGTCCATATCACAATATTTTCTCTGGTCTGACCCCTTTAGGTCACATATAGAATGAGTAGGTATTGAGAGTTAGGCGTGGGAAGAAGGGATATTCTTGGAAATCATTCCAACAAGAGAACATTTTAACTACATATAAAAGTTTATTGTGGATCACATAAAATATGTAACACTAAACCCGAACTAAATTTCTCCTACCTCAGCTTCTCAGAATGTCCAGGGCTATTCCAATGCCATTTGAATTTAGGAGGAGCATGTTGAAGGGACTATGAGAATAGGAAGATACAGCAGTCTCAGCCACCTGTAGGAAACTGACCAGCCTCTGACCCTGTATTGAGCCTGTGAATGTCCTTTATATCTACCATCTAACGTTACTAACCTTATTACTATTTTCTTTTGGAGTTTTTTCTTTCTTTTTTTTGTACTTTAAAAATTGAAGTATAGCTAATTTACAATGCTATGTTAGTTTTAAGTGTGCAGCAAAATGATTCAGTTATATATACAGATTCTTTTCCAAATTTTATATTATTGTTACAAGATAGTATAGTTCACTGTGCTATATACTAGGTCCTTGCTGTTTACCTATTTTATATGTAGTAGTGTGTATATGTTAATCTCAAACTCCTAATTTATCTCCTTCCTTCATTTTTACTATTTCATGCTATGAACTGTCTAAAATAGTATCTGAGAAGAGATAGATATAAAAAATTTAGTTAATAAAATAAAATAGTAACAATAAACCCTGCCTAATTATCATTTCTTTATAGTAATAGCACCTTAAAATATATAACAATAAGTAACTTCATTGACTGCATGCTGGGCCCTGGGCTAAGTTCTCTAGATGATTTATCTTACTGAATAGTGACACAAACCCTATGCAGTAGGCACTATGATCCATCTACCAATATTTTACTGTTGAAAACATGGAATCTTAATGAAGTTTAAGAACTTGCCAAAGGCTAAGTGGTAGAATGGGAAGTTGAACCCAGGTCTGCCTGCAGTTAACTATTTCCCTCTAAATAGTGTAGACACATATGGTATGTATGTTTTCACCAATGGTTTCAGGACACTGGGATCAAGTTTCTTTTTTAAAAAATATTTATTTGTTGGCAGCATTGGGTTCTAGTTGCAGCATGTGGAAACTTTGTTGCACCATATGGGACCTTCTGTTGTGGTGCATGGACTCTCTGATTGTAGTGTTGGTCCACTGCAGATGGGGGATCTTCATTCCCCAACCAGGGATTTAACCCATGTCCCCTGCATTGCAAGGCATATTCTTAACCACTGGACCACCAAGGAAGTCCCTCCAACTTTCTATAAAAGGATTTTTTTTTTTTTTGGTAAAAATAAAGTGGGATAAAGTGAACTTATATAAAATGGGTTTGTGAAGTTTCAATTTCAAATACTAACATGAATTATGATTATTTTAAAGTCCAGTTGCATGGAAAGTAAAAGAAAAAGAAGTCTTGCTTTTCTTGAGAACAAGAAGCTGTCTCTTGGTATTTGGAGTATAGTGCATACTGGGCAAGATGAATCAACTTCTAAATAGACAGTTAGAGCAGACTGGATAATTGAGTAAGTGGAAGCTTGTTGAGTCTATCACCTCATTTCTTACCAGACATCATCTAATCTTTTTTTGCAGAAATGCTAGCATTCAGACTATCCTTCTACACTGAGATGATACACACATTCCAAGCTCCTCTTCCTCACTGGTCTCATATACATGGGATGCAGCCCTCTGTTGATGGTTTTTGTGTTGTATGGGTTCCCTTTCCTACCTGCCACCACCGACCTTCACCTCTCTATTCAGAGGGAGTGGGTCTCATAAAACTACTTTTGGGATGCTAGACCAATGTGAACTTGTATTCTGAGTTTCTACCACCCATTTGTTCAGCCTGAGATGTAGGGTTAGAGTTGTATACTTTGGATATGTTGTCCCTCCCTTGTAACTCTGAATGGTAGATAGTAATACTGGTAGATATTTAATATCTAATGGAAACTTAGGGTGATTAATGAACAGAATCAGGCTACCCAGAGCATGAGTTTGCACCACTGTCTGTTGCCTCTACTTTCCAGTTGCTACAGTATCATCGTCACAATGCTAGGCAAAAGTCTGCACTGTGCTGTGCTTAGTCGCTCAGTCATGTCTGACTCTTTGTGAGAGTTATGAGCTATACCCCACCAGGGTCCTTTGTCCATAAGGAGTCTCCAGGCAAGAGTACTGGAGTGGGTTGCCATGCTTTCCTCCAAGGGATCTTCCCAACCCAGGAATTGAACCAGAGTCTCCTGGACTGCAGGAGATTCTTTATCAGCTGAGCTACCAGGGAACATCAGCACAAGGGCTACTCTTGACTGGAGCCATCAGCGTTAGTAAGTCAAAGTGTTGCCCCCAGGGGATTTCTCTCTGTTTCTCACCTGGGGTCCATCTTAGTTCTTTTGCTTTCCTTTGATGACAAGATCATTCTGGGCTCACTAGCAATTCAATACTTGCCTTATCTATAAGAAATGCAGGAATCCGGCCTAACTAAGTGTTCAAAAGGTAATTGGAAAAGATAAGTTTTTAAACAAATAGATATTTTTCTTTCTTTGTGTTTTTAAAAAGGTTTTTGTCATAGATTTTCCTTTATTGGAAAAGCTTCCTGAAGAGAGACAGTAATGTAAAAGGGATACCATATATGTTCAGTTTTTTAATAAACTAGTTTCTGAAAGAGTGAAAGATTCTACTCTGAAGCATGTTTCTCCAAATCATAGAATCTCAGAGGCAGAAGTGACCTTCAGTTCAGTTCGGTTGCTCAGTCATGTCCAACTCTTTGCGACCCCGTGAACCGCAGCATGCCAGGCCTCCCTGTCCATCACGAACTCCCGGAGTTCACTTAAACCCATGTCCATTCAGTTGGTGATGCCATCCAGCCATTTCATCCTTTGTTGTCCCCTTCTCCTCCTGCCCTTAATCTTTCCTAGCCTCAAGGTCTTTTCAAATGAGTTAGCTCTTTGCATCAGGTGGCCAAAGTATTGGAGTTTCAGCTTCCACATCAGTCCTTCCAGTGAACTCCCGGGACTAATCTCCTTTAGGGTGGACTGGTTGGATCTCCTTGCAGTCCAAGGGACCCTTAAGAGTCTTCTCCAACACCACAGTTCAAAAGCATCAATTTTTTAGTGCTTAGCTTTCTTTATAGTCCAACTCTCACATCCATACATGACCACAGGAAAAACCATAGCCTTGACTAGACGGACCTTTGTTGACAAAGTAATGTCTCTGCTTTTGAATATGCTATCTAGGTTCATCATAACTTTCCTTCCAAGGAGTAAGCGTCTTTTAATTTCATGGCTGCAGTCATCATCTGCAGTGATTTTGGAGCCCCCCAAAATAAAGTCAGCCACTGTTTCCATTGTTTCCCTATCTGTTTGCCATTTAGTGATGGGACCAGATGCCATGATCTTATTTTTCTTAATGTTGAGCTTTAAGCCAACTTTTTCACTCTCCTCTTTCACTTTCATCAAGAGGCTCTTTGGTTCTTCTTCACTTTCTGCCCATAACTGAGGTTATTGATATTTCTCCCGGCAATCTTGATTCCAGCTTGTGCTTCTTCCAGCATCATCTAAAGGGATATGTCCCTGTCCTAGTCTCACAGACCCCAAACCTTGGGGTTATCCTTGACTCTTCCCCATTCCTTGGAAGATCCCGGCAGCTCTATCTGCAGAATAGATCTAGAATCAGACCACTTTGAACCTGTTCTGTTCACTCTTGCTGAGTCTTACCACCTTAGTGGTCTCTCTGCTTCTTCTTGGCTCCTTTTTAGTTTTTTCTCAAATTAGCAGCCAGCATGATATGTTAAATATATATTTAAATATATGTGAGTCAGTTCATGAACTTCTTCCAGTGGGCTCAGCTCAGCCTGTGCCCTATGAGTCTGAACCCATCTCTCTGACAGCCTTCTCCTCCTACTTTGTCTCCCTCCTCATCTCAGGCCACTCTGGCCTTCTTAATTTGTCTTATTCATGCCAGGTATGCTTCTGCCTCAGGGCCTTTGCTGTGGCCTTTGCCTAGGACACTCTTACCCAGAGTCCCCATGGCTTACTCCCTTGCCTCCTATAGGTTTTCACTCAAATTTCACCATCTCAGTGAGGTAAAACTGTAGCTCTGTCATCCTTGCTAATCCTCTCTCCTGCTTTTTTTTTTTTTTTGATTGCGCTCATCATCAAATACTGTATATTTTCCTAAAAATTTTTGTCTATCTTCCTCTTTTGCAGGAAAGGCAAGGAATTTGATGTATTTTGTACATCAAATAATGATAATGGGAGAGGCAGTGAGCCAGAGGGAGATAGAGAGTGTGAGAGAAAGCAGAGAGCCAGAGGACTTGAAAGAGGGAGAGATGGAGTCACGCCTGTGCGCACGCGTGCGCGTGTGCGCGCGCACACACACACACACACTCACACACACACACATACAAGTCAGGGAGACAGAAAGGATAGACAGGAAACAAGACTCAGAGGACAGAGACAGTCCTAACTGGATTCATGCCTCCAACCATTCCCTAATTCAAAGACACCCTCTAACCCACTTCCCTGCTGTCAGGATTAATTTTACCCAAACCAGTCCTGGTCCCGTATCCCACTTCTTTGGGAGGTACAGGACAAAATGTAAACTCCCTAATTTGGCATAAAGTCACCATCTGCCTCTTCTTGTTTTTCCTAACACACCACTGAAATTATTTCCTAACATCCTGACACTCTTGCCATATTGTTTCATTTTCCCTCCCCAGACTCTTCAGATCTTTCTAAATATTTGTCCATCTGCACTTGTGGTTTTCTGAGCCTAAAATTCTCTTTTTGCTTCTTCCACTTAGAAAGCTCTGTATTTTTTCAGAGCCAGCTCAAAAATACCGTTCTCTGTGCCACTTCCTCTTCACTCTCCCGCAGAATCAGCTTTTCCTTTGAGTCCTCGTCTAAGTAGCAGCATTCACAGCTGAGTGACCTACTCATCTTGGTATCATTGTGTCTCTAGTGGCTAGTGCAGCACCAGGGCCTAGTAGGTGCTCAAAATGTGTTGGCTGAATGAATGAAGTCCAACTGCAGAGGTTTAACTGAACTTGACTCTTGTGATAAGTAATTCTGGGTAGTATAAAGTAGGGGACCATATTGACATAGTTACTCATTTGAAATGAGTTAGGCTATTGCTTACTTAAAGCCTTTTCTTGTGGCAATAAATAGTGAGTCTAAATTAAGACTCATTAAGTAAAAATGTGCAACGGCAGTTTTTACTGGTAAGATTCTTACCAGTTTTGCTTTCTTTTCCAAAATCTATAGCAATTATGTATTTTAAGTCATTCAGTAAATATTTATCAAGTCCATATTCTGAGTCAGGTACCATTCTAGCATCTGGAGACACTAAAGTAAACAAGACAAATAGCCCTATCATTAGAGAGCTTATGGGCTGGTGAGGGGAGACAGATCTTAAACGAATATTACACAAATACTTTGTTCATTACAATTGTAATTATAGGCAATGCTACACACATCAGTAGTTCTAAAAAGCACATTAATTCCTAGTATTAATATTTATGGAGTTCTAATATGCAAGTCACTATTGTGTGTTCTAACGTGTTGAATTTGATTACCTTTCTTAGGTCTGTTTTGTTTTCATATAAGGAAGCTCTGGCACAGAATGATGAAGAAATGGGGTCATAAACCAGGAAGAGCAGAACTGATGTTTAAACTACTGTGCCATACTGCTGTCTAATGAAATCCAGGCATGAGGTCAGGGTCCATTCACACGTTTCCTTCTGCCTGTGCAACACCAAGACTGAGAAGGTGCTTTAGAATGGGGTAGATGGTAGCGCAGAGTCCCAGACTGGGAATACCTTGGTTTGGCTGGCTTTTATTTGTAGATCCCACATTCGTCTGTGTGTAACCTTGTGTGTGTGTGTGTGTGTGTGTGTGTGTGTGTGTGTATGTGTGTGTATGCACGTGTGCGCTAAGTCACTTCAGTCGTGTCTGCCTCTTTGCAAACTCACGAATTATATCCCACCAGGCTTCTCTGTCCATGGGATTTCCCAGGTAAGAATACAGGAGTGAGTAGGCATTCCCTTCTCCAGGGGATCTACCTGACTCAGGGATTGAACCTGTGTCTCCTGCAGCTCCTGGACTGGCAGATGGATTCTTTACCACTGAGCCATGTGGGAAGCCCTTGTGTAACCTTGAGAAAGTTTTAACTTTCTGGCATTCAGTGTTTTATTTTTAAAGTTTTAATGTATGTGTTTGACTAGTTGTTCTTTAAGGAGCTTTCAGTTTTGAAATTCAAGGGTCACCTCCTCAGGGAGCTCTCCTTAACCACCCCATAGTCTGTCCTTCCTCTTTCTTCCCTTACCCTGCTTTAGCTTTCATCACAGGGCTTATCATTACTTGAAGTCATATCACAGATTTGGTGTTCCCCTTACTGTTGTTTTTGCACTGCCTAAAACAGTGCTTAGTGCATGGGGTTCACTTGGATCTTTGTTGGACAAACGTGCTTTCCAGCAAACTGAGATGGCTGACCACCTTCAGCACCTGCACAGGATCTTCACAAAAATATATACTTGATGCTAACATTTTTAAAACTGCAAAAAGGAGATAAATGCTACATGTTCAACACCCATATGTTTCATAAACTCATCTTGGAAGTAGCTGGCTTGGCATACCTGGCCTTAGGATAGGTATAAAAGCAAGCCTCAGAGATCCAAGACAGAGGGGCAGTCTCAGGGTTTCTGACTTTCTAGCTTCCATTCCCCCCCAACTCCCAAGCTTGCAACCTGTAGTGATGCTGTAGCTTCATCTTATGGGACTTAGCTTTCCTTGCTTCATGGAAGTAGCACAGCCCTGTGTGTCTGTGTGTAGTTGCTCAGTCGCTTAGACGTGACCGACTCTTTGTGACGGCATGAACTTTAGCCCGCCAGGCACATATTAAAATAATGTCCAACCTGTGCTAGACACATATCTCCAGGACTAACTTGTTTATGTCAGTTTTTCTAAACACATCTTTAAATAACAGCCCCCTCCCCACTACATTTCTAGTTTGTGAATAAATTAGAATGTAAATCCTGGTTCACTCTGGAAAGCCCACAGTCATTTCCTTCACTGTGCTCACATAGCTTGTCTTTAAGTCATTATCAAACTGGTGGTTATGTCGGGGTCTGTTGGCAGAAAAGCGCTGAGCCCTGTGAAAGATGAAAGTGCAGGGAGAGAGCTGAAGGCATCAGCAAAAGGTATGATGACAGGCAGCTTTGTAATGATTATTTCTCAAAACTGGGAATTTTGTTTCTAGCGTCTGGTTCTGTGGGGTGTGGTTGCAAGTCTTCCCACCTCCCCCCAGTCTCCAGTGTTTCAGGAAGAAAGGAACTGTCTAAACTTCAGCTTTGATGCCCCTGTTTGCAAAATGCAGCCCATCTGTGTGTTGACTGATGTGCTTTGACTGATAGTCACATGTAATCAGCATTAGCCAACCCTTCCCTGGTGGCTCAGAGGATAAAGTGCCTGCGATGCGGGAGACCTGGGTTTGATCCCTGGGTAAGAAAGATCCCCTGAAGAAGGAAATGGCAACCCACTCCAGTATTCTTGCCTGGAGAATCCCATGGACAGAGGAGCCTGATGGTCTACAGTCCACGGGGTCGCAAAGAGTCGGACACGACTGAGCAACTTCACTTTCTTTTCGTGTGAGCAGTTTTGGATGGAAGCTGAACACTCCTAGGAATTCAGAGCTTTCTTTCATGTGTTTGAGAGTTACTTTCCCAAAGCAAGTATTTTCAAGTTCTGAAAAATTCAGACTGTGAGTCTGGGTCAGTTTGAATATTTGCTTCCACTCATATAATACCACATACTGGTAGGTATTTGAATGATTCCACTGTAGGCTATTTGAGTAATCACTGAAATTGTAGGCAGAATGTTATGAATATTCAGTTCAGTTCAATAACTCAGTTGTGTCTGACTCTTTGTGACCCCATAGACTGTAGCACCCCAGGCTTCCCTGTCCATCACCATCTCTTGGAGTTTGCTCAAACTCTTGTCCTTTGAGTCAGTGATGCCATTTAACCATCTCATCCTCTGTTGTCCCCTTCTCCTCCTGCCTTCAATTTTTCCCAGCATCAGAGTCTTTTCAGTTCTTCATATCAGAAGGCCAAAGTATTGGAGCTTCAGCTTCAGCATCAGTCCTTCCAATGAATATTAAGGACTGATTTCTTTTAGGATTGACTGGTTTGATCTTGCAGTCCAATATACTCTCAAAGAATCTTCATTTCACAGTTTTCATTAGAATCTCAAATGAATGCTTGAATGCTGTGGAGAGTCTGTGTGAGAGGTGAGGGGAAATTTGAAGGCTTGTATTTTTAACCTCTAATGCAAATAGAGTTTGAAAAAAGACATTATCATTCTGGGCATGAGACCCCTTGCCTATAAATGCAGACTGAATTAAGTCAGGGTTTTTCTAAACTTTGTTCATGTACATAGTCATTTACGTACGACTGCCTTCGTGATTGTTGCTGTATCCTACCCTAATCTGTCCATGCTAAGTCATTGCAGTCATGTCTTAGACATTTCAGTCTAAGTCATTCAGTTTCTTTGCTACCGCATGGACCGTAGCCTGCCAGACTCCTCTGTCCTTGGGATTCTCCAGGCAAGAAAACTGAAGTGGGTTGTCATGTCCTTCTCTGGGGGATCTTCCCTACCCAGGGATTGAACTTGCATCTTTTGTCTCCTGCATTGGCAGGTGGGTTCTTTACCACTAGTGCTACCAATCTGTACTATTTTTAATTTAAAAATTTTTAACACTTAAAAAGTCATATAAAGAAACATGTGAGTCAGTAGTTCAACTGAGGTTAGGTGAGTGTAGAGCCTATTATACAAAATTTATCTTAAAAGAAACTTCATTTTTGCATCTGTAAATGAAAAACCATCATCACTTGATGTAAATACATTTATTCATGTGCTACATAAAAATTATTGTCTTGGGCTTCCCTGGTGGCTCAAATGGTAAAGAGTCTGCCCTCAATGTGTGAGACCCAGGTTCGATCCCTGGTTCAGGAAGATCCCTTGGAGAAGGGTATGGCAATTTAATCCAATATTCTTGCCTGAAATTCCCATTGACAGAGGAGCCTGATAGGCTACAGTCCATGGAGTCTCAAAGAGTTGGACAGGACTGAGTGACTAATACTTTCATTTCGCTTCTTTACACTGATGGCAGGCATGCCACAGGTAAGACACATTGGTGTAATACCAGGTATTGGTGTGATGGGTCCATTGTGTTTATTATTCCAGATTTATTCCCAACCCTTCTCCACCCAGAAAGGCCTAGAAGACCCTTCCTTAACTTAAGGCATTATGGAGAGCTCTGTGGTTTTATCCTCTGTAGGGCAGATATGATGGCTTCCCTGGTGACTCAACGGTAAAATATCTGCCTCCCATTTGGGAGCCGCAGGAGGCGTGGATTGAATCCCTGGGGCGGGAGATGCCCTGGATAAGGGGATGGCAATCCACTGCAGTATTCTTGCCTGGAGAAACCCATGGACAGAGGAACCTGGCGGATTACAGTCCATGGGGTTGCAAAGAGTTGGACACGACTGAATGACTTAGCAGTAGCAGCAGCAGGGCAGGTATAATGATGGAGGTTGCTGCTTTGGAATATCAATGGGAAATATAGGATTCTGAAATAATAGAGGCCAAGTCTCTCAGAGACAAGGAGGGTGCAATTACCACACTAAGTCACAGGATGGAATGGGAATTAAGATGCTTTGACCAGCAGGGATATGCGGTGGTAACTAAAAGATCATAAGTCTCTAGAAAACAATCTATGGACATCCTGTTAAGGTGCTGCTTGGCATAAAAAGGTAAGTTTCTAGATTCACTGAGCCTAACTCAAGTCACCACAGTAGAATTTACCTTCCCTTACCTACTTCCCAGACCTGGAGCCCCTTATATGAGGGGAGACAAGGTCTCTGTGAGAAAGACCACATATGTGTATTATGGAAGTTTCCCTAGTTTCTCTCTGGAGAGACTACAAGCAGTTTACTACGGTTACTGTATAGAGTGGAGTGGGGAAAGAGAAATATCCAGGCTTTCTGGAGGTTGTTAGACAGTGGTTCTGAACCTGAAAAGCCTAACAGTTTGCCAATTAAAGCTTTGGAAATCAGACAGGAGACAGAATTGGTCCACATCCATCTAATTGTGTGTATGTGTGTGTGTTTGTGGAGGGGGCAGGGGTTAAATGACTCTGTCTTGTGATTACTTTTAGACCCAGAATGTACAGTCAGGAGATTTGCCTAGTGATTGACAGAATTCCATACTGATTCCTACACCAGTGGAATTAAATCTATAATGGTAGGACAGGCCGAGTGGAAGGAAGCTCCTAGACCTGTACTGCTTGCTCCAGTCCCCTTGACAAGCTGGTAAGACCTGTAGGGAGAATGATAGCAATTAGTGTCACCACTGAAGTTTTGAGAGATAAAGGGAAGCAAAGATGACCTACCATATCCCTATTTAATTCAATTGTTTGGCTGATGCAAATGCTGCATGGGTTATGGGCGCACAGTGGATTATTGCAAAATCAATCAGGTGGTGATGCCAGTTGTAGCTTGAGTTCTAGATGTGGTAGCTTTATTGGAATGAATTAGTATAGCCCATGGAATCTCATATGTGGTTATTGATCTGACAGATGCTTTCTTTCTATTCCAATAAGTAAAGAAAATCAGAAGCAATTTGCTTTTAAAGGGTGGAAACAATACAGACTTAAACTGTCTTGCCTCAAGACTGTGTCACCTTTCTTGTAATCCATCATAAAATAGTCCTGAAGGTCCTTGATCATCTTCAAATCCCATTGGAAACCGTGCTAGTCCATTCTATTGAAAACACAATGCCACAGGTCTTGATTAGCATGAAGAATCAAGCCAGTAGGTGAAAGATAAATACTGGAAAAGTTTATGGGGTTCCTGCCACTTCTAGAGGCCTAGGAGCATGGGAGATGTCAAGATAGCTAAAGCGAAATGCAAGTTGAGGCAGCTTGTACCACTGGGCAAGATGAGAGAAGCACAATGCTTTGTTTTTTTGTGTGTGTGTTTTGAGGATAACATATACTACATAGTGTATGGCTTGAAAAGTGGCCAGTTTTGAGTGGGACTTAGGTCAAGGAAGAAAATTAAAATACTTCTTTAACTCCGAGAGATGGTGATGAACAGGGAGGCCTGGCGTGCTGCGATTCATGGGGTTGCAAAGAGTCGGACGTGACTGAGCGACTGAACTGAACTGAACTTGAGCCCCTTTTTTGGTGGGGTCGGGTCGGGGGGGCAAGAATACTGGAGTGCATTGCCATTCCCTTCTCCAGGAGATCTTCCTGACCCAGGGATTGAACCCAGGTTTCCCACATTG
Organism: Madoqua kirkii; assembly: GCA_006408675.1. NCBI lineage: Eukaryota > Metazoa > Chordata > Mammalia > Artiodactyla > Bovidae > Madoqua > Madoqua kirkii. Next base: position 11,159 of record SJYC01013806.1, on the reverse strand, counting down.
TAGGCAGATGTTTTACTGTCTGAGCCACCAGGGAAGCAGTCCTTTGGATTGCAAGGAGATCCAACCATTTCATTCTAAAGATCAGTCCTGGGTGTTTATTGGAAAGACTGATGCTAAAGCTGAAACTCCAATACTTTGGCTATCTCATGCGAAGTGTTGATTCACTGGAAAAGACCCTGATGCTGGGAGGGATTAGGGGCAGGAGGAGAAGGGCACGACAGAGGATGAGATGGCTGGATGGCATCACCGACTTGACGGACATGAATTTGAGTAAACTCTGGGAGTTGATGGTGGACAGAGAGGCCTGGCGTGCTGTGATTCATGGGGTCTCAAAGAGTCGGAAACTACTGAACAACTGAATTGGACTGAACTAGGTTAAGAAAGGGTACATACAGTAGCATAAGCTTCTATGTCACGTGTGCATTATGACTTATGACTCAGGGGTCCACGGAAGGATCTGAGGCTTTATGGGACCTCTGACAAGCCCTGACAGGAGAATAAGAGCATGGGACCTTAGGATTTTCTTTGTGAAAAGAAGTTCTTGCCTTGCTACTGGACCCTAATATGCCCAGTGTGCTGACTTGGGGATGCCAAGTGATTATGCTACTCATCCTGAACTAGGTGGTTTATGATCTGCTGAACCGTAAAACAGTATCAACAGAAGTAATCCATCATAAATGAAAATAATCAGGCTATAGTGGATTCGAAGGCCTCAAGTAATTTGTGTAAGCAACAGGTTCAGACTTTCATATAACTTGATGCCTTTCCCTCAATCCATACATCTGGTCTCACAGGGAGTTGTGTATGAATAGAATAAGCAGATATCCAGGTTTACCCTAGGTAGTTCTGGTTTATACCTGTTGTCTGCATTACTCATGATTCATGACACCACTTTTCATTGTCAAAAGTGTCCTAATTTGGAGAATCGATTATGACTACCCTATATATGAACAATTAACAGATAGGAAGGAATATGTGCCTGGTTTATGGATTTTTGTACTCCAGCATCAGCTAGAACTGTACAGTCTATACTGCACAAGCCCACTGAGTGGACAAAACTCCAAATAGTGTATCTGGTGTCTCTTATGTATGGAAGGACAAATGGTTTGAGATATAGATCAGTACCAACTCAGGGTCAACACCAGACTGGTCAGCTGCTCAAGGAGTCAAAAAGAACAAAACTAGACAATCACTAATAAGGATGTCTAGAGGCAGGCTACTAAATGTTTTAGAATGGGCTATAGTAGGAAGATACTTAGTTCTTATGTAAATGTCCAGTGGAGGGGAGTCATAGTGGAGGAAATTCTCAGTGATTAAGATGGCTCCTCCTGTGGGGTATACTGAACCCACCTTGGTGTTTGCTCAGGGCCTGGTGCTTGAAGTGACCACGGTGGTATGGTATCAACAACTTGGTGTCCCCTTGTCAAAGCTGATCTAACCATTAACACAATTAAGTGTCCACCTCCCAGTAGCAGAGACCAACTTTGAGCCTGTTATATGACATCAGGGAAACCAGCATATGTGATCTTGTAAATGCTTGCTCTGAATTCCAAAGAAGGACAAAAGGGGTAGGGTATGGAGTGCGAATGGAAAAGCACAATTTCATCAGATAATGGGAATATTCCATTTCTCCACTATTACCGGAGCTATTTGTTAGGTTCTCCTTATCAAAAGGATCAGTAGAAAAAGAAGGAAACTACTATGATGTGGCAATTTTATTTGTGGACTTTATCTCATTTAGTGTTCACAGCAACCCTGTGGGGTGAGTTGCACTCTGACTCCCTTAGGGACACGGAAACACAGGAGCAGAGAGACAGAGTCTCCACTTTCAAAGACTCATAGATAATTAGATGTGATGTCAAGGTTTGAGCTCATATCTGTCTTTAATGGCATTGCTCTTTAGGAGACTGTCTGGAATGCTAAGGTGGGTCTCAGTGGGTGTCTGCTGGCTACTGTGGCTGTCATTCCCTTATCCTTGCACTTTTGCCAGAGCCACTATGGGATACAAACTGAATTTTTATCCCCCGCATCTCTCCTTCAGTTCCAACCCATGCAGCAGGGGTGAGCAGAGCTCACCTGAAGAGAAGGAGGAAATAAGAGCTCTTCCTGAAGAGAGGGAGCAAATAAGAAGTGGCTGCATGGTCCTGATAAGGCTCTTGAAATAGCCCAGGTGAGGAGGCATGTCAGGGCTCTTTTCCTTGGCTTATTCTCCAAAATCTCCACGAGAGATGGAGGGGAATCTAGTTGCACAGACTCTGAGGCCTGGTCTGGGCATCTTGAGAGGAAATGGAGAGAATGAGGGGGTAGGCTACTTTTTAGGGGTGAGGTGACTTTTCAGATCTGGCCTTGGAACCTCTTGATTTAGGCAAATATCCTTGGCTGATACAACCCTAGCTTTGGTGACAAGTACTGATCATTACCTGGGTTCCTTTTCCTCACAATATGTTTCACAGAAATGAGCTAATTCTCGCATGATGCCCACATGACTCTTGAGTTTCTTCTTCTTGGAGGCCTCATTCTGCAGATGCTTTTGATACTGTTCTGGGAAAACTTGTGTGATTCCCTCCCAGCCCCTCGCATACTCCCAGTCTTAGCCTGGAGATGCCCTAATCTCTGTGGTTGTTATAGTATTGATCTTGATCTTGTTATAGTATTTTTCACATGTGTTGGGGGGTTGGGGGTATCTAATCTGCAGTGCTGTTGTGAGATAATGCATGTAAAGTACTCAAATTTGGCCTTGAGTGGCTGTTTTTGTTACTGCATATGTGTGTGTGTGTGTGCGCGCGTGTGTGTTAGTCGCTCAGCTGTGTCCATTTCTTTGTGATCCCATGGAGTGTAGTCTGGCAGGCTCCTCTGTCCATGGAATTCTCCAGGCAAGAATACTGGAGTGGATTGCCATTCCCTTCTCCAGGGGATCTTCCCCACCCAGGAATCGATCCTGGGTCTCCGTCATTGCAGGCAGATTTTTTATCATCTGAGCCACCAGATTTTTGTTATTACTGTGGTTGTTTGTCTACTTGTCAATCACCCCTGTTGAAAGCTCAGAGGAAGGGGCTGTCTGTGTCCCTGTTCTCCAGCACAGTGCTGAGGGCATCAGTAGATACTCAATAAACTTGCCAGGAAAGGAAAACAAGTTGAATAAAATGAGTTAAAGAGTAGCAAAGGCAGGGCATGAGTATGGTTCTCTTAACCATTTAAATATATGTAAATAATAAGCGTATAATTCCTGATATTTTCAGTGAGAAAAATTCTTTATTTAAAATAGGCTAGATGTTTTTACTAGATTAAATAAAATACTCTACAAATGAGAATTTTAAATCCAGTAAATCAAACCCAGTAATACCAGTCAAGGATTGTCGACCAGTCCCCGTTTAATAATGTTTGAATGAAATAACTTATAATTCTAAGAATATGTGCCTTTGCTTAAAGAAAAATTTCCAAAGTAGTGTCACATTTCCTGGATATAACAGTGTCATGCTAGCAGGAGAAATTCTGTAATGCCAAGATAGCTAAGAAACAGTGATTTTCAAATGCAGAGACCCTTTGACTTGCTCTGATGTTATTAATAGTATTTCTAAATCAAAGAGACAGGCGACACATTTTATTTCAATAAGAGAATGAAAGCAAGAAGGGGACCTACACTATTTCTAGCCACTTGTATTTATTAATATGTGCTTAGCACTTTTAATGCCTTTGCTGCAGAAGGGTAATAAGTGTTTTCGCAAACAGATATGCTATGGGGACAAAGCTGGGGAGCTTGTGCATACAGAAAGTAGCCGATATCTGCAGACTCTCAGGGCTCTTGGAAATGCCACGCATCATGCTTGATTTGGGGCTGCTGGGCCTTGTTTCTTGGCATCAGTGGGTGCTGAATGTCAGGGGTCGCTGTGGAGTCCATGGTCGTTTCTTCCTGGAGACCCAGAGTTGTGGTCTCATCAGCACCGTAGGTCTCATAAACCTCAGCTAATCCAGGGGTCATCAGTGGGTCGGCAGCTGCTGGGGTGACTCCCCTGAGGAATCCCCTGCTGCGCCCTGCAGGGCCCCTTGCCAGGTGGGGAATACTGCCCTCGGGATTAGCAAGAAGCCCTCCGAGGACACCAGGTGCTAGCTCTGAAAGGAGAGCTGGGCTTTCCGGATCAGCGAGGTGGGCCTCCGGCACAGGGGAGTCTTGTGCACCTCCTTCTCCCTTCTCAGGGCCTTTGGTCGCAGCGACTGGGGAGTCAAACTCCAGAGTAAAGTCTCCAGCCATGTCTGGGTTCTGGGGCATCCCTCCAAGGCTGGGCCTCATGCCTCCAAATCCTGGGAATATGGCTCCATAGGCCACAGGGCCTCCTCTTCCTCCCTGGAAAAAACCATTTACCAAAGACACTATTGTCACATACTGTTAACTATACCATGCAATTATACCTGGTCAAAATCACAGAGTTTTGTTATTACTGTGGTTGTTTGTCTACTTGTCAATCACCCCTGTTGAAAGCTCAGAGGAAGGGGCTGTCTGTGTCCCTGTTCTCCAGCACAGTGCTGAGGGCATCAGTAGATACTCAATAAACTTGCCAGGAAAGGAAAACAAGTTGAATAAAATGAGTTAAAGAGTAGCAAAGGCAGGGCATGAGTATGGTTCTCTTAACCATTTAAATATATGTAAATAATAAGCGTATAATTCCTGATATTTTCAGTGAGAAAAATTCTTTATTTAAAATAGGCTAGATGTTTTTACTAGATTAAATAAAATACTCTACAAATGAGAATTTTAAATCCAGTAAATCAAACCCAGTAATACCAGTCAGGATTGTCGACCAGTCCCCATTTAATAATGTTTGAATGAAATAACTTATAATTCTAAGAATATGTGCCTTTGCTTAAAGAAAAATTTCCAAAGTAGTGTCACATTTCCTGGATATAACAGTGTCATGCTAGCAGGAGAAATTCTGTAATGCCAAGATAGCTAAGAAACAGTGATTTTCAAATGCAGAGACCCTTTGACTTGCTCTGATGTTATTAATAGTATTTCTAAATCAAAGAGACAGGCGACACATTTTATTTCAATAAGAGAATGAAAGCAAGAAGGGGACCTACACTATTTCTAGCCACTTGTATTTATTAATATGTGCTTAGCACTTTTAATGCCTTTGCTGCAGAAGGGTAATAAGTGTTTTCGCAAACAGATATGCTATGGGGACAAAGCTGGGGAGCTTGTGCATACAGAAAGTAGCCGATATCTGCAGACTCTCAGGGCTCTTGGAAATGCCACGCATCATGCTTGATTTGGGGCTGCTGGGCCTTGTTTCTTGGCATCAGTGGGTGCTGAATGTCAGGGGTCGCTGTGGAGTCCATGGTCGTTTCTTCCTGGAGACCCAGAGTTGTGGTCTCATCAGCACCGTAGGTCTCATAAACCTCAGCTAATCCAGGGGTCATCAGTGGGTCGGCAGCTGCTGGGGTGACTCCCCTGAGGAATCCCCTGCTGCGCCCTGCAGGGCCCCTTGCCAGGTGGGGAATACTGCCCTCGGGATTAGCAAGAAGCCCTCCGAGGACACCAGGTGCTAGCTCTGAAAGGAGAGCTGGGCTTTCCGGATCAGCGAGGTGGGCCTCCGGCACAGGGGAGTCTTGTGCACCTCCTTCTCCCTTCTCAGGGCCTTTGGTCGCAGCGACTGGGGAGTCAAACTCCAGAGTAAAGTCTCCAGCCATGTCTGGGTTCTGGGGCATCCCTCCAAGGCTGGGCCTCATGCCTCCAAATCCTGGGAATATGGCTCCATAGGCCACAGGGCCTCCTCTTCCTCCCTGGAAAAAACCATTTACCAAAGACACTATGTCACATACTGTTAACTATACCATGCAATTATACCTGGTCAAAATCACAGAGAAGCCACAAAAAAACTGATAGGGAACAGGGAATTGGCTGACAGCTTTGCATAAGCACATTTCTCACTAAATTGACTTCTGCATTTTTCTGAGTGGGGCTCTCACTTCTTTGAAAGGAAGATGAAGACCCTTTGAATGTTTGCTGAAAGGAAAGAAGAGAAGCAAGGAAGTAGGGAAGAGCCACGTCTACAGGCAAAAGGTAGTTTGAATTTAGTTTTAAGAAGACAATAAGCAGCTGAAATGGGCAATACCATTGTAAAACAAACATAAATCTGATCCATTCCTGAATAGGTTGAGCAGAGTTTTGGAGGACCTTATCAATATAATTTCTCAGTATCTCTCAAATTAATGAAGTGAAGCCCCATGTAATATTTTTTCTTTAAAAAAATTTTTCTTCTTTCCTTCTTTTGTTCTTCTTCCCCTCCTTCCTTCTTTCCTCTGGAAAAATGGTAACATTTCCTTCCTGTGGACAGTTAAAATTCTAGTACTGACCACGTTTCCTTTTTTTTTCCTTTGTTGCAAAACATTTCAGAAACAAAATCTTGGGCTACTTACAATGGTTGTGCATGGCCTTATAACTTACATATCTGTATTCTCATTTTGACTCATTTTAAAATTCTATCTTCATTTTCTTTTGGTTATATTTATTGTCTTTTTATAAGCTATAGGAAAATCGTTTAAGATTGAGGCAGAATATAAACAAGTTAAATAAAATTACAAAATGAAAATTGTCATTTGAATTTTCACCCTGTTTTGTAGAGTCAGTTGTGTATGCTGTGTTATGTAGAGTCAGTACTTTTTCCTCTTACCTTCTCATGGCTCTCCACCCTCAGATTTTCACATCATCTCCTCCAGAGATGGTACTGTGAATCCCTGGGCTGTGACCCTTATCACATTATCTGCTCTGGTATCTATTTTGCCCACTGATTAGTCTGTAAACTCCTTGAGATCAGAAACCTTATTTTACTTAACTTATTTCCAGAGGATCTTTTTACATGTCTCACTCATAGAAGGCATTCAATAATTTGAGATTTGAATTTTCTTTAAGTGATAGCATGCTGATGTGTATTTATTAATTTGATATGATCTGTATTTATTAATTTGATGTGATTTGATAATGATTTTTTACTTTAGTATGGTTTTGTTTTGTGTTCTAACAGACATAACATAGAAATTTCTGAGAGACAAAGTCCAATTGTGAGTCTGTTGATCTCAAATTTTAAAGTTGTAATATGCATGAATAATGATAACAAATTAAAAATATACTTGACTTAAATCATTAATGTACTTGGAATTTTATAATAATCAAATTTTAAATTTGGTTAAATTTTCTCTTTTTGATCTCTCAATTTTGAGGTCTAAATGATTTGTTATTTTGTTGAGTTTGTTGTTTTGAGGGGTTAAATGGTCTGAGAAGTAAGGGGAACTTCATGAACTGTGTGTTTCTTTTTTGGTTTGAAGCATTTGCTGTTCAACAATGATGGCTTTTTAAGAGATGCTGCTCCTGTGCTCTTGTGCATTCAAGAAATGGGGCAAAATCCTATGTGCAAGAATGCTCGCTCATCACTCAGAAGCAGTTATATGGGAAATGTGATGATTCTTTGCGTGCTGCTTCAGAATCCAGCGTTTGGTTTTGGAGTGGAACAGCCTGAGTCCCATGCTGTATATTCAGCTACACTCATGGCCAGTGCCTCTTGCAGCCAGTCATCTGTGACTGTTCTCCCTTGGCCACTGTTTTAAGAAGAGTTTGAAGACATTACTCACCCCCATTTCTTCTGAGCTCATGATGCCAAGTCTGGCAGGAGCGTTCTGTTCAAAAAGAAACGCTGAATCATATTATGAACCAGCTGACTCCTATTATCTTTGTAGATACTCAAGAAAAAAATCAATTGGTCTTTCCTTAAACCTTAATATTAATGCTGTGTCCAGAGGTGGAGTAAAGTGGAGAGATGAATCATTATTGAATAAATGTGGTCAATTTGGATAATTCTGATAGAAAATTTATTTACCTTCTCTTTAATGCCTTTGTGTGTGTGTGTGTGTGTGTGTGTGTGTGTGTGTATTTGTATGCCCAGCCAGAATCATCCATATAGGAAGTGTGCCTCCTTGCCATTTTGGTTGCTAACTTTGGTAGTCAGAAAACATGGGATCTGTTGTTGGAGACCTGAATTTTATAATATTATCTCCTAAGGTAACATTTAATTAAAATAGGATAAAGACTTACCAGTTGATTGCTCCGTAAGTCACGTAAAATATTCCTGGGTAAAGCTAAATATAAATACAATAATCATCACATAATGCATTCCCAAGAGAAAAATTTTTAAATAAATTACAAACAGAAATGGTATTAAAAAAACTTACTGGAGATGGTTTATTTTGTGGCATTGGTCCCCGAGATATCAAATGGGCTATTGGAAACATCTTTAAATGGTAGAAAGAGAATAAGAAATTCATATTTGCTATAACACAGTAAACCTCCCATTACAGACATTTCTAAGAGTTATATGAAATACATTTTCAGATGAATTACTATGATAAATATTGTGTTTAATAGTTAAGAAAACAAAGTAACTCATTATACTTCATATTTATGAATAAATGAGACAATTAAAATTTTTTACTCTTCTTCCTTAAAGTATAGAGATGTATTTCCCAAGAAAGTATCTTATTGAGATTTGTACTTACCGGTGGATCTTGTAGATCAGCAAAATCCATTCCTGGCAGCTGCATTACAGATAAATATTAAAATTACTGAGCAATCGGAATAGACAAAATGAACTTAAAGGGTTCTGATCCTTTATAGGATTACATAAATAAACAATCTAAAATGAATTTGCATGATTTTAGTTTCATTTCAGCTTGGAGGATACAACCTACAAGATTACAATTGCCTCTTACTGACGCGACTCAAGTGCACAGTAGGGGGATGTATCATGTCTCACAAATTTGATTGGTCTTGCAGCATAGAAAGTAATGAATTTTGGGATCAGAGCCTGTGAGGTTGGTTTGAATCCTGGCCCTGTCACTTAATTTTTGTGTGATACTGGGAACATTTTATAATCTCTCAGTATCTGGTTTTTTTTTCTCTTTAAAAAAAGATGATTATATTTATCTTTATAGAATGGGAGTCAGGAAGATATTGGAGAATGTTAAGTGCCTGCAACATACTAGTTACATAAGTAACTTCTTTTTCTGTCCATTGCTTTTTTTCCCTCTATTTTATCACACAGTACTTCCGCTTGATTGTCTTCTCTCCACCAGATAGGAGTAATCCTGGTGTGCCACAGTTCATGGGGTCGCAAGGAGTGCGAAATGACTTAACGACTAAACTACCAGACAGAGAAATGGTAATGCACCAATACTGCCTGCAATGCTGAGAGACCAATCACTCTTCTCAGTCTTCTAGCACTGAAAAAGAGCTCGATGATAGGAAGCCTGGACTTCTCTGGACTATCCTGTTTTCAGTGAAAGCTTTCACTTTTGGAAGCTTTAGGAACAGGATCTTTTAGAATCCATAGCCCCCATCTCAGATGGCAGAGGGCAAGAATGGATGTCTATATTCTACTCCCAAATATGTCAATTGCTCGGACACATATTTGTATTTTCGTGCATTATACCCAAAGCTCTGATTATTTAAATGTGCTCTGCAAATCGGCTTTCGTTCACTAAGTTAATGGATGATCCTGACAGGACTTCAGAGAAAGGAGGGAGGTACCTCAGTCGTTGGTGGCTTTTCTGATGGCGCCACCTGCTGTTCAACCATCGGCCCCTCTGCTTGCTGCAAGGGCGGATGTCCCTGGTAAATCGGAGGCTGAGGTACGCCCTTCTGGACTGCGTTCTGGATGGAGGTGACAACGGTAGGCTGGAGGAAAGGTTTCTGTCCTGGCTGTTGAGGCTGCAGGGATGGCTGCGATGGGAGAGGTGGGGGATGCACAGGCAAAGAATATTCATACTGCAGAGAAATTTGAAAGGAGCGTCAGGAAGCGATGGCTCACTGAACTGTGGGGTCTAGAATTTCTAAAGCGAAAGGTCTTGGGGAACTTTGTACTTGCAAGAGAGTCTATGGGACTTGCTGTGAAGTTGTGTTACATAGAAAGCATCTGTTTGCCTAAAGGCAGTGTTATTTGGCTAAGACTGGTAGGTGTCTACCTTCCACTGGGACTGACTACCACTGCTCAGGTAGATGGGAAGCTATATGAACTTCTGGGTAGAACGAGCCATTTCCTCCTCTGGGTTCCTCCAGCTGCCTCTGTGTATTTTTGTGTTACCATCTTCTAGTGGATTACAATGATTTATGTCATGTCTTTATCCCTTATTCAACTAATACAGAATCTTCATAGCCCCAGGACTTCACTAGCTTCTAAGTTCCTGGCACATAATAGATGATAAATTTTTTTTGGAAAGAGAAAGGATAACTAAATAAAATATCAGTTGAATTCTGGCATCATGAATTCAATTTGGAAATAATCGTATGGAGAAAGAATCACCCTTAACATAATTTACTGTCCCACTAAATGTAGCTTTGTCAGTAATGCTGTTTGTTGTGGAAAATCATCTGAAATCAAAGCTTCCTGTTCAAGCAACCATGCTTGGTTGCTCCTCTTTGAAATGACTTGTTGTGAATAGCTTCCTATGACTTTTAAATTGGCTGCAGCCACTTCAAAGTGGCTTAGAAGTTTCAGCACACTGTGAACTCTGATTTACCTCTTCAAGCATTTCCCATGTCTAAACTCCCGGGTTTTCATTAGTACTTAGACTTCACTCATTAGTTACACCTCACAACTCAGCACTTTGTAAGGTGGTGTTTTGTCTTTTCCCCTAATCTGATGTGAAGTTTCATAAACTTTAGAGCCATTCTTAAATGACTTCACTTTCACTCTCAATCTATGGAGTGAAGGTCAATCTATCATTTGGCTTATGTACTTATTAGGCACCAAATAAATAATAATTAACTGATTAATATATTTATTAATTGCTACAGGGCTCATGGTGCTTTAGGATTTTGACATCATTTTAAATGTATCTTTTAGTACTTAGGGAATCTTGACTAAAATTAGATTTTTCCAGGATATAGTCTGCTTTCATTTTCAGTCTAATTTATTTATTACTACTGTTCATATCTTTCACATAGGTCTCTTTTATTTTGGAAGCCATAACTTCCTATTTGAAATAGATATACAAAATGGGTTGAAATTCTGGACCATTTCATTTTAAATTTTCCTAAGTGCTAAAAACAGTTATAGATTTCGATTTATTTTACTTGGGCTTTTTTTTTTTTTTTTTTTTTTTTTTCCGTTTCT